>JAJGRW010000142.1:29598-89025 GCA_025461045.1 Carex parvula | reverse complement strand
AATGATACTATTGATACATAACTTTCTCCCGCACAAGTTATATATAAGGAACTAATATTTTTATCACTATTATTATCGGGTAGCTTTTATATTAATTACATTATACACTTCTCATGTGAAAAAGAAATGCATCTCATATCTTGGAATTTTGAGACACAATGAAAACATTAATGACACAAACATAATCCATATAATGTTTTCATCTGTTGGGTCTATTCAATATATGAAATATTTCATATACTCATGTTATTAAATGATAAACCTTTATCAACATTTATAGAACTACAATGTACTTTAATCAACATGACAAACTTATCATTGTATATTAGTGTTCCATGCTAATAATCAAATTTGTGAACATTTTAGAGATTTATGTTTGTCATCATATAGAGTTCTATGGTTCAAGACTAATAGCATCTTCTTGAACACTTCTAAGATAAACATAAAAACTCATAAACAAAATGCATATATCATCCAATTCATAACATAACATGTAAAAGTAATCAACATAAGATAACTTTAGAACACAACTAACAATATTCATTTACAATGGTGATGATGTTTTAACATGCCCTAATAGGGTTTACTTATAGTATTGGGCTTGACACTGTGATTCCAATAATGTTGAGTACTGATTATGTGGAGATTAAATCGGTTATTTTGTCAGAGTTTGAGATTTGGATAAGGGTCAATATGACCTTAATATTCAAGCCAAAATTAGCATGCCCACTAGTTCAGTACAAACCTCGTTCCAACTCGTTCTAGTTCAGAATGATGGAGTCTGACAGGTATTGTACAACCAAACCATGAGTTTGATCTTAGTCAATGCAAATGCATTTGTTTGACTCTTAGCCAAACCGGAGTGCAAACTTCTATTCGAGTTTCCTACGACTTTTTCCTTCTAGCCAACTCTTATGACTAGGCCCCATCCTAAAAAAGAAAAAATTTAAGTACCAGTCCAGGAAAAGGGCCGTGCTGTACTCGCAAACGCTGGAAAAAATTTAAAAAAAAATTTGGGTACCGTGCCATTTTTCTGCCGGTAATAAATTAAATTGGGGCACCAGGTCAGAAAATGGCTACGGTGTGGATATTTTTATAGCTTTCCAGCGAAGTTTGGGTATATTTAATTAATTTCTATTAAACTTTGGTATATTAATAAAAATGTCGGGTCAAAATAGATCTGTGAATTTTGTATCCATTTGTTTCCAGAAAGTGTATGAATTATAATATTCCACTTCAATTGCTTCCAACCTTAAAAAAATATATATATATATATATAGTATATATATGATATATATAGATATATATAGTATATATATTCCACTTCCTAACACTGTAATAATGCATGTGCTAGAAAGAAAAATATAATAGCCTTGGGACAGGAGAAATTGTCGGATATAGTACAAGTTTATTTAGTCACTAAAAAGAAAGTCTACAGCGGAAACTAAACTTTTGAGAATTTTTGACTTTGTTGGTGTGCAAAAGTCCAATGAAGCCCAAAAAGTTTGCTTCACATTGGAAATGTAAATTATCATAAGAACAATATTTTTATTCACCTTAAATTCTGAAAAAAGGACCTGCTTTTTCCTTTATTTTCTTTTTATAGAATTAGTGTGAATAAAGTTGTCTTTGGAGATAATGAAGTATTGGCACTATAAAAAAATAGTGTGTTTACAATAAACTACTCAAACATTATTGCCAAATGCAAGTAATTTACTAAATTAAATGGATCGGATCAAATTGATTAACTGAACTTAGATCAAATTCAATTGGATTGGACCCCCCCCCTCCCCCCCCGATTGTAACCATTATGTAATTCGAAAGTTTACCACCCTAAAGCGTTGAACATATCAATAACTAGAACTTATATTTGCACCGAATTGGTTCTCGAATTTTTCAAAGAGACACAAATTGTTCCCTAAATATTAGTCCTTTGAAAATGACTATTTTAATAACTAATTTGATTATTTAGAGAGAAGTTTAAATTATTTTATATAATAGTTTTATGACATTGAATCAAATTAATTTGATTATTTAGAGAGAAATTAAAATTATTTCATATTATATTATAGTTCTATGATACATTAAATATTATGATAGAGAAGTGTGGTGTTTCGGATAAAATTAGGTCTAATGTCCGATCTTGTTCGTTCTATTAGGAATGGTAATGGGTCTTACCAGCAAGTAATATGTCAAGCTTACGTCTAATTTGCATGCCAAAACATCATGCTAGACCTATTGCCCTTGTCTGCCCATACCTATGTAAGATCGCACATAACTCTAGAGGGGATGCGCTAGAGAGAAATAAGGGGAGAGTTCAGAAATCACAGGCTGCATTTTTAGTAAAGGAAACTATAGCTCAAATTATGTTTTGTAGAAAATAAGTCCAACATGTCGCCTGCAAGCTACTTTCTAAGTATTGTGCCTGACCCGATCTAACTCTAGGCCTTACCTGACCTGTTACAATATCGGACAAAGTGGGTAGAGCTTTTGAGCATGTGGCATGAGTGGGCTGACGAGTCAATGGGCTAAACTGTCATCCGTACGTTAGATCCGTACCAAGATTCACACATACAATTAAAATTATAAACAACTAAGCCGAAAGTACCATCTGATGAAAATGTCCTACATGTCATGTTTTTTTGGTCCGAAATTAATAGTTAATTTCATAAATTAAATATGAATTATATCATATTAGGTTGTATAGAATATGGGCTGCACTTTCTTTGAAAGGGTTCGACCAATTGGTCCGAACGAATGGGTGCAAACGAACTGGTGCGACTGGTGGTCTATATATATGTGTTCAATATTTCAAATTTGGATATGATCTTTTCAGAGGCCGAAAATCTATACACTCACACATCCCACGAAATGGTAGCATCAGTTCGGATTTGGATTAGACCGAAAGCCTGATCCATCTGAACACGCATCTAAAAGAGCGGGTTGTCAGTTGGCGTTATTAATCTAACTCACAGTTGTTTTCGCATATGTTTTTGTAGATACTAATAGAGACATGGTTGATCTTGCTATGTAGATTCGACACAAAATCGAAGAAGTAAAGAAAGAAGATTACTGATAGGGTTCAAAGTCTCCGCTGCGCGTCAAGTGATAAATTCTAAATATATCTTGGAATTAATTTTATATATGAATTCTGAATTCGGTATCAACAATTGATTGACTGAATTGAATTGTTGCACTTATAATCTATCTGAAAATCCAACACCATCTTAACGCGGATCTAATGACATAGACGAGGCATCAGACCAAATTTGATATTGATGTCCTACGAACTCCTTTGTTTCTTTCCGATAGATTCAAGTCTGTTGTTCTTTTAAGAAAGGAGCAGGATCTTATTTTCAGAGAGTAATAGAGAGAGAAGAGAGAAGGAGAGAGAAAGAAAGAATGAGAGAAATAGAGGGAAAATGAAGATAGGAAGAGAGAGAGAGAGAGAGTTTGGCTGAGAGAGAAGAGATAGGTGAGCTCCCTTGCCTGCAGAGAGAGAGAGAGAGAGAGATGAGCAGAGAGAGAACTATGGAACCCCACAGAAACCCCCTGGAGAGAACCCTGGCGGCCAACCCCCCCAAACAACCCGAGTGGCAGCTAGTGCGTCGGAAAATGAGGTACCCTGATCACTGGAGAGCCGGTGGAATGCTCTCGTCGGAGGTTTACTTGCCACGAACGAAAATTTTCGTAGCTTACCAAGGCCATCCCACCTATGCACAGGTCATTGCCAACCGCCAAAACCCTTCCCCCACTGCTGCTGTCAACCGCCAAAACCCTTCCCCGACAGCCAATACGCCTACACTAACCCCAACCACAACCCCTGTCACTTCCCTGGCAACCCTCGCCAACCTCACCCCGCTCACCAACATACTACTTGTCCCCTCATAGCCCTACACCGCTCCGCTTCCCCCTCTTTACCAAAGTTTAACGAGTGGAAGGGGCGGTGCTTTCAGTGCGGCCGAATGGGACATTCCATTGCAGTATGCCATAACCCCCCAAAATGTGGCCGGTGCTGGAGGAATGGCCACACTGGAAACACTTGTGCCGCAACTGACACAAAACAATCACCCATGCCTACGGGGCCACTGGTCAGGGCAGTGCAGGGTCAGCCGTGAGACCCGAATTTCAATGAACTCTTGACTGGACCACGACCAATAAACCCACCCCCTCTGCCGCCAAACAGGCTGGCCCAGCTCAAGTGTTTCGTCGACGTTGACGCCGACTGCCACCATAAAGTCAACCGCCTACAGCAAGCCGTGGTGGTTGACGCCAGCGCCATACCTATCAATTTTGAGTTATCTGTTGACAAAGTGGCCGAGTGGGTGGCAAAAGCAAATGTAATCCCGAAACACAGATCACCATAGCTACTTCAACAGACCACAAATTCCTAATCCCGATGCAAGACGGGTTGGCACTGGAAACACTCGTTGAGGCCATTCCTTATGAGGTTTGGGATGAGGGACTCACCTTCTATTAATGGGACCCGTTACAGGATAGAAGGAAGATTTCACCCCAATTCAAAATCATGGTGGATATGGTTGGAATACCACCTCCGCTGTACAGAGAGAAAATGGTCATTGAGGGTACCTTTGGTGTTTACTTGGGAACGGTGGCGCAGCAGAACCCGGCCAATCTTGCTAGCTGGACAGCCGTAATAGCCACTGAAAAACTTGAAGATGTACCACGACAGGTAACTTTAGTGGCAAGGGGAATTGAGTATGATGTCCCAATCCAACCAATTAACTGGTGCAGCGCTAAGTTATACGGGGATGATGATTTCCCCAAACCCGCCAGGAAATTCAGCAAGCCGGCTAAGCCCAAAGAGAAGGAGAAGGTCCAGGGTTTTGGAAGTAATGGAGGAAGATAAGTCAGACAAGGAAGATGAACTGATAGCCATGTCACGAAGGGTATTCTTTGAGATTTTTCACGATAAGGACCTTACTACACTGCCACCAAAGCTCAGGTGAGCGCTGATGCGAGACACAGACATCATCGGAGAGAGCTCCGCCCAACCAACTCCGTTACCTCAGATAACACCACAAGAAGCTATACCACCACCTGCCACAGTGAATCAGACAAATGACTAGGTGCCACTATAAGTTGTGGGCCAGATGAATCACGGAACCTGATCCGACACACCCGAAGCCGCACCTCAGCAGCCACAGCCTGGTAGCAATGAGGAACCAACAGCTACTTTCTCAGGCACTGGTCTCCAGGAACATGACCTAGTACTGACAGCTGAAGTTGAGGTGGTACGACGGCACATGGGCGACAGTCAAGATCAAGAGTATGAAGGGGATGAGGCGGGTCGCACAGAGTTGGAGCAACCCTCTACGGGCGAAGGCACAGAACGGCAACAACCAACTCCTCTACTCACTTCCCCATGAGGGGAAAGTCTGCACAGTGATGGTACGAGGTACTGTGCTCAACACTCCACCCCAGGTCAACAGAGACATGTCGAGCAGCTGGAGAGGACAGATAATACTTTTAAGTTTAAATAAGGAAGATGCACAACTCAATCTGCCGCTTTTGCAATTATGAAAGGCGGTGAGACAAAACAGAAAATCATTTAGTGCTGGGCCAAAATTTGGGCCTGGGCCTTCATCAAGCGGCACCAAGGCTGGATCCATAAAAGGAGATGTGGACTTAATAAAAAATGCTGAGGGCTTCTATGAAGTACATGTGGCATATTCACATATCTTGCAAATAGCAGAAGGATGTGGGGTTAACACAGAGAATGTAATTTCGGCAATTGAGGAGGATAATTTGCAAAGGAATCTGGACAGGATGTCCACTCTTCTCGCCTGAACTCATATGTTCATTTCCATGACTTTGAAAATGAAACCACTTCTCAGGAAGATAGCGACTCAGATGAGGCCAGCGACTCAGAGGGGGTCCGAGGGGACCAGTAAGGGTCAGTAGCTGATGCTAAGGGTGTCTGTTGTTTTTAATCTGTTTCCAATGTTTCTTCTAAAACTAAAAATATTATCGTGGAATACGAGAGGATTAGGGGATGTTCAAAAACTTAATGTTGTTAAGAATATGATTAGAAGGGTGAGATGTGACATTGTATGCATGCAAGAAACTAAGTGGAATAAATTTGAGTTTGCTTATGTGTCAAGTGTCCTGCCTAGTTTTTTTTTAAAGAAGATGTGCATTACTAGACGCAAAGAGCTTGGCGGGAGGGATACTCATTGCATGGAAACATGCATACACTTTAATCAACTCCTTTGCAACAAGGCACACATGCACGGTGTTTTTGAAACAGCCATCAACGGGGTCCATCTTTACGGTAACTTTAGTGTACGAACCAAGTCGTGATGACCGCAAGAGGGAGTTCATTTTAGAGCTGGAACGGTTGGCCGATAATATAAACACACCTTGGATTTTGGCGGGGGATTTTAATCTTGTTTGATGGTTGGTTGATCGATTCGGTAATATGTGAAATTTCGGGCTCATGTTTGAGTTTAATGATTTGATCCGAGAGCTACAATTGCTAGATGTTCCGCTTCAAAACAAGGCCTACACGTGGTCCAACAAGCAACCGAACCCCATTTTTTCCAAACTCGACAAGTTTTTTCTCACATCTGATTGGGCACTCCGGTACCTAGTCATCAACTTGTCGGCTCTGGAGACAATAGTATCTGACCATGCACCCATTCTATTGCACTGCAAGACCCTGCAAGACCCTGCAAGCGCGCATAGCCCCGGTAAGGCTAGAAAGGTTTTGGTTTCGGTATGCACATGCACATCGCTTGGTGAATAAGGTGTGGCAACCAAGTGCAACACCGGGTCAAACAGAGGTGCTCGACATTTTTGACTGCAAGACAGAGATGCTGCACAAGGAGTTGCGGCAATGGCATAGGATCAGATTTGTGGATATGGAAGATCAGCTACAATATTGCAAAAAGGCCATTTTGTTTTTTGACAAAATAGAAGAACGTAGAAAGCTTGACAGAATAGAGTTTGTACTCAGACAAAAAATCAGAGAGAGAGCTTATGAACTAGCCAACAATGTTGAACTAGATGGCATCAAAGGTCTCGGGTTAATTGGCTAACAAACGACGACCGCAACACTAGATTTTTCCATGCCTACGCCTCATCAAGGGCACAGAAAAATACGGTTACTAATATTGAAATAGATAGAGTACGGGTAGAGGACCCGATCCGAATCAGGGGGCCTTTCTCAAACACATGCAGGACCTTCTTGGCACTCAGGTACCTTCTTTACCCTTTGACCCTGCTGCCCTATACACAGAGCAACAACCAGATTTGAGCCAGTTGGAGCAGCCATTCTCACAATTGGAAGTGCAACTCGCAGTTAACCAACTTGCCAACAACAAGGCGCCTGGCCCCGACGGCCTTCCACACTAGTTCTTTAAGGAGTTTTGGAATCTGTTGCTGGGAGACATACTCAAAATGTTTGGCGAGTTCTGGAGAGGTACGCTTGATCTATCTAAAGTCAACAAGGCAAACATCGTAATGATCCTGAAAAAGGAGAATGGGATTGGAGTTGGGGACTACCGGCCGATCAGCATTATGAACATGCTGCCGAAACTACTAACAAAGGTACTCTCCAATAGGCTAAGGCAGGTATTGCCGACCCTAGTCTCATCGCGGGCAAACGACTTTCACTCAGGATCGGCACATAGCTGAAAATTTTCTTGCCACACGTGAAATTCTACACCATGTCTCAAACTCGGGTAACCAGGCGGTGTTTGCCAAAATTAATTTTGCGAAGGCCTTCGATTCTATTGATTGGCTCTTCCTGGACGAAGTTATGAGAGTGAGAGGCTTCCCGGCTCGGTGGATAGGATGGATACAGTTGATTCTGACCATGTCCCAGTCTAGAATTGTCATTAATGGAGAACATACGGAATACTTTCTTCACAAGCGGGTCTTAGACAGGGTGACCCCATGTCACCTATGCTTTTCATCATAGCCGTAGATGTGTTCCAACGCATGATCGAGGTAGCAAATGGCCTTCTCACCGAAACCCTGACCAATAGATGCTCACAACCCATAGTAGCTCTCCAATATGCGGATGATACTGCTATCATTGCGAATGCAAGTGCCACCACTTTGATCACCTTCAAAATTATTCTAAGGTTGTTTGCGAACATCTCGGGCCTTAAGGTGAACTATACGAAAAGCAGTTTTGTACCGTTCAACCTTGACGAAATAGCACTTTCCAAAGCAAGCCTCATTCTCTTGTTCAGAAAGGACTCGATGCCCATTGAATATTTGGGGATGCCATTCTCTATTTACAAACCCGTTAGGTCTGATTTGTTGCCTTTGATTGAGAAATTGGAAAAGTGTATGGCGGGCTGGAAAGGTAAACTCATTTCGCGAGGTGGCCGCTTGCAACTCTTTAAGTCGGTACTCTCCGCTATTCTCGTGTATTTCATGATGTGCTTCAAGCTCCCTAAATGGGTTATTGACCGAATTGATGTTATTAGAAGGGCTTTCTTATGGGGCGAAATGAGAAGGATGGCAGAGCGATATCGCTAGTCAACTGGGAAACGGTTTGTTCCCTATATGAAATGGGAGGGATGGGACTGCATGACCTATCTAAACACAATGTGGCACTGCTTCTACGTTGGTGGTGGCGGGCTTACACGAACTCGGCTTGCCTATGGACAACAACAGTAACAACTTTGAAATGGACGGGCATATACGAGGCAAGTCCGAATTTTTGGATGTCCTCGGGATCTTTCTTCTGGAATGCGCTGGTTCGATTACTTCCAATTTATCGGTGGTCTACCAAATGGCAGGTGGGGACCGGGGAAGCCATCTCCTTCTGGTTTGTTACGTGGCATGGCAACCCTTTAATAAACAAGCTAGACTCGGGTCAAAGACCTGCTCAACCGAAAATTTCCTTGAGGGATGCAGTGCCAATCTCGACCACCTTGCTACCAAAAGTCAACCTAACCATTCATCTTACGAACCAAAGAGACACAATACTGTGGAGATGGACGCCAAACCGGACTTATACGGCGGGCTCGGTATACAAAGTCCTGCTCACTGGAGGAGGCATCAACTTTGAGCATTCTTACATTTGGCGTCTACCGATTCCACCAACGGTCAGAAATTTTGCGTATCACATGATCAAAGACAAAATCCTAACGGGGGAGGTGATGCTTAGAAGACATATGACAACTCAGAACAGGTGCTTAATGTGTCTAAATTGTCCATCTAAATCTGCGCTACACCTCTTGTTTCTATGCCCCAATGCAGTGCACATCTGGTTTGGGATCGGACAACTGTTCGATTTCAGGGTTATGATGTCAAGACTAACTATAGAGGAGATTATAATCAAATCTCGGCAACAGGCAGAGATGGAAGGTGAGCAGTGCCAGAAGATTTGTGACTCATTATTCATATGTACGTGTTGGATGATATGGAAACAGAGGAATAACAGGGTATTCTCGGGTACCTTAACGCCACCGGCTATCGTGATTAATCGAATAGTGGAAGAGACGCGCCTGTGGATGAAATGTTGCGGCCCAGGATAGCGCACCAGAGACCATCAGTTGCTAGAAGAACCGGATTAGGAATTTTAATTTTGTGTAACTTCGTGTACTGGTGTTTGTCCTTTTTTGATTTCTCATTTGTATTCTCTAATTCACAACTGATGTAATCAAACCCGTTTATTTCAATGAAATTCACACCTAGGCAGCCCGCAGCCCCTGCCAGGTTTTCAAAAAAAAAAGAAAATGAGGATAGGATAATCTTGCTATTCTTTTAAAAGAGAAGTAAATTTGAACTCCTTTCGATACAGTGTGTTTTAGTGGCTAGGCTTCCATGTAGCTAGCAAAGTTCAGATTGGATCATATCAAATCCGATCACTAACTTTCATTGCTTTTCTAAATGGATCGAATCCGACTTGAATCTGAAATTAGATGGTAAAATAAATATAAAATCCAGATCGAATTTTTATTACGGTGCATGTGCCGTGGCTAGACTTCCATATGACTAGCAAAGTTCGAATCGGATCACATCAAATCCGATCACTAACATTTTATTGCTTTTCTAAACGAATCGAATCCGACTTGAATCTGAAATACGATGGTAAAATAAAACGAAAATACAGATCGAATTTTTATTACGGTGCATGTGCTCATATGCAAGAAACAAATTGCACGGTACACGAAGGAGGGACAAATTTTCTTGTGGGGTACAAACTACAGTGCCTTTTTTCTTGAATAAATGTAAAACCAATTAAATACTTCCCAGAAAAAGTACAAAATTGTTAATTGAAAACTCAAAGTAAGCACATGTTTTTACCTTTTTTGTTTCCAGTACGGCGATAGTATGTCGGTATGTACTTGGCACTATGCTGACTCAGCAACTGCAGTAATATAAATTAACTAAAGTTTAAAAGGTATTTATTATGTTGGTTTGCTTGGAAATATGTACTATTTTACACCACGTATTTTCCTTGGTTTTTTTTTTATTGTCAGACGAGTTATGTCCAGTACATTGTGGCACTGGAGACTTCCCTTTAATCCACAGAGGGGTCCCATAAGAGCAGATAGGAAAATGAATCTTGTTGTTCAAAAAAGAAATGGGCTGCTTTTTTTCAATACATAGAAGGGACGGAACCAATGGTAAGTCCATTTTTAATCTTCACAATTTGCATATTTACGGGCATATAGTTTGAGAAATTAAAGGGATTGAATTATTGGGTTTTTTTTTTTAAATAGAATTACTGTAAACTAAATCAACGGAACAAGCCTCTGAATTTGGGATTTTCGAAATCTAGCCTCCACCGATCCTAGGGACCGGTGTAGCAGAAAAAACCCAACCTACACCGATCCAGGGGATCGGTGGAGTATGTTTTGCACCATACGGGTGCAGCCTGCACCCCTTGCCACAGAAAATCTCATATTTACCTCCACCGATCCCTAGGACCGGTGGAGGCTTGATCTCCAAATTTCAAACCCGAGAAGTCCAGAACTCCATTGTCTCTCCCTTTCTTCTCCTTCGTTTTCTCTCCGAACTCTTCTTCTTTTTTTTTTTTCTTTTATCCTCTCAATTTACTCAACCATTTTAGAATCCAATTGTTTTAAAATTTCTGAATCGTCTAAGAGAGTTAGAAACTCTTCGGATCTACGATTTTGACGAGGTAAATATCCCTTTTTTTATAATTTTTTATTTTAGCCGAATTAAAATGAATAACTAATTTAATTTAGTTTGTTTAGTATATTTAGATTGTTTTTGTGAAATGTAGTGTTAAATTAGTATTTGGTGTAATTTAGTGTTGATTTGGAGTATATTTAGTAATTTAGTGGTAATGTAGTGTAATTTAGAGTTAATTTGATGTTAATTTAGTGTAATGTAGTGCTAATGTAGTATTAATTTAGAGTTTATTTGATGTTAATTTAGTGTAATTTAGTATGTATGTAGTATAATTTTGTGTAATTAAGTGTTCATGTAGTATAATGTAACTTTTTAGTAATATGTATTATAATTTTTGTAAAATTAGATAAATGTGTGATGACTCTCATGAAGTTTAAAATTAGATAAAATTATAAATGTGTAAAATTAGTAATATGTAGTATAAATTTGTGTAATTAAGTGTTCATGAAGTTTATTTTTAAAATCAAAATTAGATGATATGTTATTTACATATAGTTCAATTTTCATTATTGTAGCCATATGCTTGAAAAAATATTTGTTTATATATTTATGTGTAATGACTCTCATCAGTTGCAAAAATATTTGTTTATCAAATTTTCTAACAGAGTCAATGGATAATCCGGATTATCCAGAGTTGTTGAAATTAGCACCACAGAACCACAGGGCATGGCAAGTTCGTGATATGGTAATTTTGATTATATTTATTAATTATTTGTTGCAAATAAATATTATATGAAGTATTTGAAGGGTTTATAATGTTTTAATTCTTTTTGGCAGCCTACCTCTTCATTGCAGGTAAATTCACATCAGACTAGTATTGCTTACGACAGTCGGATGGACGGTGCTCTGAAGAGGTTAGGGTTGTATCAAATTGCTCGCCTTAATGATTGCAAGATTGATCCGCATTTGATTACTGCTCTGGTTGAGAGGTGGAGGCCGGAGACCAATACATTTCATCTACCTGTCGGTGAGGTGACAGTGACGTTGGAAGATGTTGCATGTCTATGGGGCTTATCGACTAAGGGTAATTAATAATCAGAAGTTGTTTATCGGTTAATTTAATTACCTATTTATAAAAAATAAATTGTTAATTGTATAATTCTTTTAATTTGCAGGTGACGCGATTACTGGCACCAGCGATACTGATTGGGACCCATACTTAGAGTTTGATCTAGGGGCTGATCCGGCTATTTTTTACAATCACCTCCATCAGACAATGCCATATAAATATATGATTTATAATCCTAACACATCGAAAGAACGATTGTCCGTCTCTGCTTATGCGCTTAGACTAAAATGGTTGCGGGCGCAATTTAGTTTACCCTTAGAAGATTGGCACAATGATGAGATAGTTGCACGGTACCCTCTTCAAATCTCCAGATTTTTTTCTTCTCAACATATTTTTTGAATACAGTTTTGATCCACTTTTGAGGGTATTTTTTTCAAATATTTTCACAAATATGCTGTGAACACAGTCGGTGGACAGCTTCACCGTTTTCCTCACACCATCCAAGATTAGGAGCCTCAAACACCCCTCGTATACCAAGATGCTGGTCCGAGATAACGCAGATTCTTCCTGGCCCGACAACATTGATACGCAACCAATTCATAAACCAACCCCAATTTTCTATAGATTCTTTTTCACAAATTGCAAATGCAAGTGGCAAGAGTTGTTGCTCTGCATCGTAAGCATAAGCCATAAAAAGTTTACCCTTGTATCTTCCGGATAAGAACCCGGCATCAACACTGATAACGGGTCGAAGATGAGGCCATGCTTCAATGCATGGCCCATATGCCCATGCAACCCGGTTGAAAATATTGATATTAAAATCTTCTGATGGTCCATGTTCTATTAGGTACTGTGTACCTGGATTAGATGCTTTGATGGCACCCAACAACGATGGCAGCATCTCGTAAGACTTCTCCCAGCTCCCAAACAAGTCGGCAATTGCAAGCTCCCTACCTCTCCACAACTTGTTATACGAGGGCGTTACTGACCCAAATTTAACTTTAACCATATGCTTGACCGCTTTAATGCTCATCTCCAGATCATCTTTCAAAGCCGGTTTAATAATATCAGCAATTACTCTGGAAGTCATTTGATGACTATCCAACCTTTCAGCACTTCCAAAACATGTGTGGATAAACGGGTTGGTGGAAATTGTCCATGCACCAGTTGGACATACAATTGCATACAATTTCCATTGGCATTTAGAAGATTTACATTTAACTCTATACTTAGTTTTGCTGCTGTTTAGCACTTCCAACTCTGTGTTTCGGGGTAGGTGAAAATCAGCAAGTTCTGATTTTAGTTTGGCTTTGGATTCAAACATTTGACCTTCAGCAAATTTTTCATCTAACCTGGGGGGGTTCGCAAAAAATGCACGATCCTTGTATGGCATTGGTAATTCATCGTTGAATGATGAACATGGATGCTTAAGTCCTCGATTGAGGAATGGGATCGACTCGTGCCAATCCTTCAATACTTCTCGGGCGTTCATTTCAGCCTCAAATTCGTCCATATCTGCGTCCCATGCTTCATCAGAATCGTCATCATCAAAAGAACTTGTATCAGATTCATTGTCTCGATCTGATTGCTCACAAGGGTCATCACCAGCCTGAACCGGAGGTGTGTAGGTGGGTACAGGTACACTGCCCGAGTCAGGATGAAAGCCGGTCTGAACCGACGGTGTGTTACTACCTCCAGGCAAACTATCTGGACACGGATCATAACTGATTTGGTTTCTACCCTGGTGTGCCTCAGCTACCAATTCTATAACCTTAAATCCAGCCACTTGAGCTGCAGTTTGTTTAATGACATCCCAAGTTTCCTCATTTTCTATCCGAAATAGTGAAAAATGGTACGATCCGGGTTGTGCTGTGTTCATACGTACCCTGATTGTCAATTTGACTCGACTTGGAAGCAATTCAAGTCCAACGTATATTTGCCGTCTTATAACAGCAAAACTGGTAGAATCAGATACGGTAAAGGTAAATGCAGCCCCTATGTCATAACCAACACCTGTTGAAGTGCTTTGGAGGTTACCACCATAATACACATTGATCAATAGCAGTGACATTTTGCTGAACAAAATTCAAACACCAAATTAACTCCAAATATTTTTTAATTTTACAACACTAAATATAAACATATGAGTAAAAAAAACTCACAATAATAATCAGAAGATGATGCTGAGTACAATGGTGGTGGCGATCTGTTCATATGGCAACTGCTCTATTGAATTTGAAAAAAACGAAAAAATGAAAGAAAGAAGAAAGAAGAGAGAAGAATGGAGGCTGGGAAGAGAAGAAGAGACGGGAAGAAGGGTGCGGCTGCTCGTTTTAACCCTAAACCTGCCTACACCGATCCACAGGACCGGTGGAGGCATTTTTGAAGCTCCACCGATCCTGCGGATCGGTGCAGGGTGTTTTTCGTGTGGTCATCGGTGTAATAGGTGTGGCAGTGCAAAACATGCTCCACCGGTCCCTAGGACCGGTGTAGCTTGGGTTTTTTTAGCTCCACCGGTCCCTAGGATCGGTGGAGGCTAGATTTCTAAAATTGAAACAGCAAAGGCTGGTTCCGTTAAATGATTTTACAGTAATTCTATTTAAAAAAAAAAATCGAATTATTGGTTTGGTTTTTTGTTGAGAAAGTTTGTGAATATAATAAAGAAAATGGAGGATCTTTTGTGGCCGTGTTGGTCTAGTTTGTAAAATATTAAACGGACCGAATCAATAATTCGGTTTTTTAACCTCGCTCATAGGGACTAAATCATTACTTCGGTCCAATCTATTACATAAAAAACACTCAATCCTTCTCCCGAAATTTAATTTTTGTATTTCTAATTTTTTTCCTTGATGTTAGTCCCGTAAGAAATGTACTATAGGTCAAATTAATAGATTAAATATGGGTTTATTCTTATTGGGCTGCATCAATAATGGGTCTGAAATTTCTATGATCTGATATGATATGATCATCTGGATAAGATCTTCTGAAGAGGCTCAACAAATTGGTGCTATTGAATAGGCTCAAAAGAACTGGTGCATACTGTTATAAATATGCAACAATAGTTTAGTTTTCGGTTATACAAAATGTTCATTCTATTTTCAGAAATTGAGAAAGAGAAAGAAAAAGAATAAGGCAGGACTGTCAGTTCGGTACTAGCATACTGATTGATAGTTGTTTTTGAACCTGTTCGTGTTGATTACTAAGAGAGACGCAACTGTTGTGACTGGTGCGTATATCAGACATGAAGAAGGAACATAAGAGAACAACTGCGGATACAGAGAAAGAACAAAAGAGAGTGATTGCTCTTACAACTAAACGAAAATATCTGTTGCGTGTCTAGTAAAATATATTTATTTTAAAATTATTACTTAATAAACTATCTGATTCCCAACAAGTCCTTGGTGAGGAGACCGTTGAAGACCGGCTCTAGTTTAACTTTCTTTTTTTCATTTTCTTTCGTTTTTACCATTCCCACTGCACAACGTGAAGCCCAGCTGGAGCTCCACTCTTTACTTACTTGCAACATCTTAGATTATTTGTTTTTGTAACATGACTCATGTACCTAAACATCTATCAATCAAATAGAGGCTAGACCTCTGTTTCAACTCAAAAAAACAAGTCCTTGGTGAGAGAGCTTAATTTGCAAACTACGCGTCGTATTTATTTATCCTATTTTGCAAACACAACTAACAAATTTCTATTTTTGAACAATGATCTGACCTGCAAAGAAACAAAAATAGTGTAATATTGATTATTCATTTCTATTATAAAATTATTTTGTCGGAGTGATGGGCCCACTAAAATCCAAGCCAATGATTTATTTGAATGTGATAACATATCTTTATGGCCGTTGTCACTATGCCACTTGATTCAACTATTTTCTGAAGGTTCAGTGTTATATCTAATCAACCAAAATATTGGACATTTATCAATAAAATTAAAAAATGTTAATATTTTAAGAAAACAGATTATAGTTTTAATTTTGCAAAACTAAAGGAACTCCCAATTAATCTTACACTTCAGGTCTATCGTATTTGTTAGGGAAAATTCCCAATTTTGCAATTTTGTAATCATCAAATTCATGTTAATAAAAAATGAATTGGATCAAATCCAGCCTCGTGCACCCACTTAATCTTTAATATCATTAATAGTTATATTATTTTACTTAAAATGTAATACAATTTCTTAAACGCCTAAATATAAATATTTAACCCGAAAAGAAAACATTCATCTTTAATTTTTAACCTATATTGAAAAAACGGTCTCGTTTTCTAAGTTGAACAGCCTGTTATACATCGTAATTGTTGGAATTTAGCTTTTTGATGCATTAACTTGAAGAATTTCCACTTCTAAATACAATAAAAGCAAAAAAAAAAAAGTTAGAAATATACAAAAATATTATCTAAAAAGGTTGGATTATTTTTTTGTCGATACATAGAAGGACCCAAAACCAATGGCTTGGTTTCTTTAACTTCTTCATTGATTCCGTCTCCATAATTTGCACATCAAATTTAGAGGATAAATCAGCCTCTATAAGAACCTAATGTACCTATAATTTTTGAATTTTATGTAGTCTGACTTCTAGTAATTTACAAAAATATAGAGATACTATAAAAATTTGTCACTATCGGCAAGAGTGAAAGTGTTTTTTTGCCAACAGTATCTTCAATGATACTTTTATCGGTAATTCCGATACACTCGAAAATAACAATTTCTATCAGTGTACCCTCAACATTGGTCATAACATATTTTTTTTAAGTCCCTGTAAGTACCCTACAAGGACCAATTAACCGATAGTTCCGTCCTTCCATTTGATAGAAAAAAAGAAGTAATCCATTTATTTGTCGATAATTTAAAACAGTTGTTGCTAAAAGCTTGAATGACCATTCCACAAGAGAAATGTGGAATATGCGGCTAATAGTCATTAAGAGACCCTGTTTATTTAAGGGAGAATTTAATGTATATCTCTCGAAAACCACAAAATTACGTATTCACACTCTAAAGTTTTTAACATTATATTTATCTTTCAAAATTATCCAACTTATTGACTTTTTTATTAGAACTCATTTCAAATTTATAAATTACCCATTTTATTCTTTATTAAAAAATGAAAATCCTCACTCCCCTTTCTTATTTAAATATACACCAGTTACGATGTACATTGGTTCTACTTTTATCAGAAAATAAAGTGAATTGTGTTTATTTCCATGAACAAGATCTCTTTTAATAAAACCTATATCTTTATATCATCAAAACAATTATAGAATCATATTGTCAAAGTTTCTACATTTTTTATCATTAAAGCACGTTTGACATTCCTTTCATTCAACCAAAGTTACAGTGTACATTAAATACCAATATTACAAAATTGGAATCCCATATATATAAGGCAATATCAGTATCCCCATAAGAGCCCCTTTTACCCTGATACACTAGTCCCTAAAATGTTGGAAGAGAGCATATTACAAAGTACAAACTATTATTCTCAGAAAAGCAAGAAATTGAAGCTACTCGACAAAAGTCACTAATTTATGTTAAAATATGCTACTTAACAAAAATTGCTTATAATGCTAAAAGGTAACTACTAGATGCGTAAACATCTGTGTTATGCCCATTGATCCTGTAGTCACCACTAATCCAGGACTTACAATATATCTATGCTCAGTCTCATCTGAAGATCCAATTCCCTGGTAAAAAGTTTGAAAGCTTGTGGCAATTGGAGTGCTTCTCTGCTGATATGATTTAGTTTGATTATGTCGGTGCATGTCTGGTAACATCTAGCCGCTTGTGCCACCACCTGTATTGTATGCCATGAGGGTAGGTCTTTTGTTTGTTTGATGTTACTAAATCTACTCTGACTTTGCAAACCGAGAGGATGACATACTATTGCCCCTATTGTGACAGACTATACTGTAACACCTCGAGCAGTGCAAGCGCCTCAGCGTGTAAGGATAGGGAGGGAGGAGTTTCATTCTTTTTAGTAAAGAGTAAATTGGGTAATTTATAAATTTAAAATGGGTTTTAATAGAAAAGTCAATGTATTGGTTAGAGTTTTTATAATATAGAAGGGTAAATATGATATTATAAAGTTAGATGTAAAATATATGTATTTTTGATATTTTTGAGGGGTATACATGAAATTCCACCTTTATTTAATAAGTTGAGTAATTACTATTCATACTATGCAGTGTCTTGCACAGTTCAATGGTACGATGATTGCTATTTTAATTGGACCAAGCACGGTTTCCATAAGCAAGCCGCAACCATTGGATGCTATTTTAATTGGACCAAGATCACGGTTTCCATAAGCAAGCCGCAACCATTGGATGGTGTAGTCTCTCTCTCCTTTTTGAAATTGCTTCTAACAAAATTAACCAGAGGAGGCAGTTTGTCGTTTTTGTCATTAAAACAAAACAAAACAAATCAATCTGTCACAACAAATGAGGGGTGTCCCGTATCCGATCGTCCGTGTCTGTTGTTTTCACGACATAGCTTCAGTTATTCATTGATGAGTTCCCACGTATTTTCGTTTTATGAACATCTATATTGGTAATTAAATTAATTTTAAAATGTCATATTAGTAAAAATATTAATTTCTATTCACTCATCCATCACAGACAGAAGCATTTCAACCACCTTTAAAAAAATGTGCATGTTGCCCGGTACATATATCAGATTACCACATGACTTCTAGATCAAGTAGCATTACATTAATAAGGTTTTATTGAATTTAAAGATTGACATCAGTCCAACAGTACTTTTGTTTTCATTATAAAAACTTGAATAAAATAAGGAAGCCTATTGGTTGTGTCACTGCTCCTAAATTTAGAGTTGAGTCCAGTATAATGATTTAGAGCCAGTTGGTAAAAGTTGTTGAGCTAACATGAAAGGGCCCAACCTATGTAATCATAACTTATTTTCTTTAATTTAATGCTGTAATTTGTGAAAGAGGAAGTCTTTGGAAAATATATATGAAAATGTTAGCCCAAAAAAAATTGGGCTGTAAGGCCAGCTTAAATAGCCTGTGGGTATCACCAATTTGGAAGGCCTGGCATGGTGTCAAGATTTGAAATGTTTTCTTCACCTCCATTCTGTTGATCTATCTTGCAAATGTGCAATTAGAGAAGATGTGATCTGCTGATTCTGTTACCTGCCTACAAAATAGAACAAGTTTGAACAATTGATAACCTCCTTTGATTAGATTATCTGGTGTGTGTGTAGTTTGTTGTGCAGCATGAACCAACCTCAATACACCAGATATATGTCACTGTTACTGGTACTTTTTCATATTGCTCTCAAATTTAAGATACAGTGTTGATATTTTGAATTAATCAGAAGTCCAGACAACCTGTCAAAACATTATATGCTTGTGTAAATAAAAATAAATAAATTTGTTCGCTGGTACCAACCAGAAAATTAATGCTGTTATATCAAGATCCGTAGCAGCAGTAACATGGCATCAAAATTATATACTCACATTATTTGAGTTGTTTTCTTCACTCGATTAAGAACAGATAAGATATATTCTGTTGTTACTTTTTTTTTCAGATATCCTGTTGTTATTTGTATCTTTCTATTTCTCAAATTGAAGCTATTGGTAACTTTTTGAATTACTAACTGAAAAAAATAGAGAAAGGAAAAATTATAAATATTGAAAAGTTGAAAAAAGAAAACACTACCAAGACCTACATACACAATTAATGCGTTTTTGTCTTCTTCCTTTTGCATTCTTCTTGATTGCCATCCTCTAAATTTTTATATCTGTTACGCTCCTTTGACATGGTTATACTAAAGGACAAGCAGATTAAAATATGATATGTCATTTTAATTGGTATCAGACTGATAAGTTGTTATCTATGTTACATTTAATTGGATATGATCCATCTGATACTAATTTGTGCTAAGTTACCTGGAATTATACTATTTTATATCACTTAATTGTAGTATAACTTAATCTGTGACAAAATGTTGCTTTAGCAGTAGGTCCCATGAGCAACTCCTGGAAAAAATTATCCAGTTCTGAATTTAAAATTAGCACAATAAAATCATAATATATGAAGTAATTAATCTTCTCAATTGGATTAATCTTCTCAATTTAAAATCTGCTGATAATTAGCTGTACTACATGTAAGGATATATAAGGTGTAATCAGGATTGAATATTGGCATGTAACCTTTGTTTTGTGTATTCCCTGTTTTCTAGCAAGCATTGAATAAATTAAACAGAGTTGAGTTAAAATTGGACACATATCTTCTAATAAATCACAGAGTCCACTCAAATTAAGATTCTAACACATAAATAATTCAGTACAAAAATCATACCATACTGTAATCCTCTATCTGATATTAATATCTCTCAAACCGCTAAAAGTCATTATTTACTCTGTAACAAATTGCCTAAATTATATACATACAAAAACAGAAAAATATGCTAACAAAACCCCCTAAATCACAGCAACGAACTCCTCAGACAGCATAGAGTTTGATAATCCACACAATTTTGGCACGGCAAATAGGGCACTCACCACCGGAATTTTTGATCTTCTGTAAGCATCCCATGCAGCCGGCCATGTGTCCGCATGGTATGCACGCACCTTCCACTGGATTTTCAATACAGATGCTGCACAGGCCTAAATTGACACAGTTGCTCTCCCATTCTTCGATTTGACTTGATTTGAATCCGGTTGTACCAAAATTATCAACGTGAGGTACAGAGAGGAAAGAAAAATAATCCAAAGGTGGTGCTGACGGTGCGGAATTTGTGCTTGGAGACGAAATGGGGTTTGCACCAACTTTATGTAGATCTGGTGCATCTGCTGTTGGGCCACTTGGGCTTGGCATGTCAGTACCTAACGGTTAATTACCATGTCACCATGTCAATTAAGTTGAAGCCTATAATCACCATGTCAACTATATAAAAAAAAAATGTTTAACAGGTATGGTCTGTTGCTGGTATATGGTCCAGTAGGCACCTTCAATATTACCATGTCAGTTGTGCATTAACCTGTATAAATTTACATGTTTTATTTTGTGGTTCTTCCCCAAATAATGTTTTCTAATTGAATAACTTGCCCCCTACCTTTTAGAAATAAAAAGTTAGTCAAATCCTCCATCTATTTCCTTTTAGCTGCCTTTCACAATGTTTCATATTATATAGAGAAAACTAACTTTTTTTTACATTTGTATTTTATAACTGTTCAGCCTGAACAATTGAATTTATGATGTAATAGAATTCATCATGATACTTTTTTTTTATCTTTAGACATAAGTTTTTTTTTTTTTAAAAACCTTGAACAGTTCTGAAAAATATATAAAATGTTCAACATGAGACCTTCATCTTACCTCCAAAAGAATCACACGGCTGCAAAACAGATACCCCTTCTTGTATTGCTGTTTGGATTGATGCTTTGATAGCCATTTGTAGATCCTCCTCCGCTTGATCTAAATGATAATTGGATTGACTAAATTAAGGTAACAAAGAAAAGAATTATAAGGTTCTAAAAAAATGGTCAAAAAAATTATGCTACCATCATTCATTAATTCTATCTTTATAACATTACTGATATATATTTTTCCAGCAATTTCAATGAGAGTTGCTAACTGCCAAATCTGCAATTAAGTAACCAACAATTTGAATTGAATCAGGACAACATATATAAAAATTTCATTTTTGGATTTGCTAGATTGCTACTCAAAACCTTATTATGGTTATCAACTCAATCTCCCCAAATAAATATTTTCTAATTGAATAACTTGCCCCCACCTATGGCTTTCAACAGTGTCTCGTCATACCGAACCGTATCAGGGAGTGAGATCGGTAGTGAAAAACCCTTGCGGTGCCGCTCCATAAAATAAACAGCGATGCAGAATTCAAAAAACGACAGGTCACCATCTCTATCACAATCTGATAAGGTCCATATATCCCTTAAGACCCCTGAAGGAGAAAATTACATGATTAGCACAAGCAAATGACACAAAAATATATTTTAAAACAACCTAAACAGTTATAAAAGAAAATAACCTTTGGGAATTTTCCAACTGAGGAACAAAATGCGTGCCTGCTCACCGGTGATTTTTCCATCTTTGTCCCTATCCATTTTCCTAAATATTTCGTCATACTTGGAGATGTCAGATTCTGAGAATTTTGGCCACTTAACAGCATCTGCCTCTGTAGAATCTTCATAGTTACTTATATGACATGTGGCGTCTCCTAAATTTATCTTTGGAGCTGGAATTTTGGATGTGACTGATAATGCATGTTTTATGTTTTCAGGTGTCAAATAACCCTTTTGTTGTGCAACTGATACAAGCTTGAGAGCATTGTAGAATCCTAACCAATCGAGAAAACCCTTGTTATCTTGATCGGCATGTATCCATATCTACAGAATAAGAGAGCTTTAAGATTATTATAGCTGAAATTAGATACAGTAGGAATAGGTGTACAGGCCTAATTAATTCATGAATAATGCATGCAAGAGCATCTGTAGTTAAAAAAAAAAAAAAAAAAAAAAAAAAAAAAAAAAAACATGTTGAGGTTGGGGCTTTACTGGAGACTGAGTCAAGGTTGTAATTTTCTAAATTTTGAAGTAGAAGGACAATCTCAAACAACTTAAACAATAAAGGGTAGCAGCTGAGAGAGAGAGAGAAAGAGAGCTGGCCAGCCGATGCTGAAGGTCGTCGGTGTCGGTCTGCCCACTACTTCTGAGGAAGAGTGTTTTTTATTTTGTTTTTAAATGTTTGTATTGTTAGATATTGATGTAGAACCATCATTGAATGTAATTTTATGTTTATTTAATGAAAATTATATTAAAAAAAACACAGAGAGAGAGAGGAACCTGAGCCAGGACTTCATGAGGCAACTTTGAGCCATGAAAAAAGGCAACAGCTTCAGGGCCGTTAATCTTTCCATCGCCATTCGCATCAGCTATGCAGAAGTAATTCTCATACACCTCCTTATCTACCTCAATTGACAAGCTCATCATGCATGCTCAGAATATATACAAAAGGGCTACAAATAGGAGGGTGGGAGAGATGAGAAGGGGAAGGTTTTTAACCTTCAAAAAAAAGAGAAGGGTAAGGTTTTTATACGAAATTAATCAAGTGGTTAATTCATACAAGTTGATTAATACGAAGTGACATGAAATCAATGTTATGATAGTGACTCTCACGTCTCTCTCTATACGCGGTTCTTGCTTAGACTTTTAGTGACAAACCAATGGCAACAATATATATTTAGGTAGGAGTTTCTAGACAATTTCACAGAAAATATTATAATGACTTGAGATTATTAACTTTTGACTAAACTGCAGGAGTTTCGGCAAATGTCGTATTTGATAATTCAACGAAGACTTGTTAATGACTTGAGATCACTAACTACACTAGATTTTTATGACACACTAATGTTGAAATTTTGTAAAAAATGTTAGCTAATCAAGTCATTCTCTTTCGTTAGATCGTTGGTCCGAATTAATTCAACTACATTTATTTTAAAAAATATTTAAAATGGAACTAAAAATATAAGAATAAACAAATAAGATCAACACGTAATAATACTTCAAGAACCTCAATTATACGGTGAGAACATAATCAGTCAGTTTAGTAATTAAGATAATGTTTTCAAAAAATTATAAATTTGAAATTGGGTTGGGGATATTTTGTGAATAATATATTTTAAATTTGGAGACTTCCCTATCTTTTTTAGAAAAAATATATACGAGCAGGTAGAAACCTAAGTAGCAAAATCATTTACTTAAAACTTGGAATTGTCATTGAAGTCAATGATGTTCAAAACAAACTAAATTTCAGCCATTTACTAAGCACGGTACGTTCGATTCCAAACCACAAGGACATAAAGCAAACAGTTTTCAACCAAAAGAAAAGTGTTTAACCTTTTTTTAACCAAAATGGAGACAAGCCAACACTTTTTAACCAAAAGAAATGTTGAATCTTTTTATTTTCTTTAATCTTTTTTTTTAACCAAAGGAGACAAGACAACACTTCTTAGTTTTTAACAGATAAAAGGAGTTCAACTTTTTTTTAAACCAAAAAGGAGATAAGCCAACACATTTTTATTGGATAATTTTAACATATATTTAATACTGAGTTGATATCTTTAAAAATATTAATTATTCAAGTTAAAAAAATAAAATTGAAGATGTGTTTTTATTTCTTAAATAGTGTATGTATCATATTTGGACTAATTTAAAAGACGTTTAGCATCTTAATTAATTAGCACAATAGAGGTTTGATAGATGACCGATAAAATTTTAGATTGGCTTAAATTTTGATACGTGTCATACTTAAATAATTAAGAACATTAATAGCTTGATGATAATTTACTCATTAAATTTTGACACAACTCACATTCGATACTTCTATCTGAATAATTTCGACACAACTCACATTCGATACTTCTATGGACATGTTTCATAATGGGACATAGGATGACTTTGGAAGGGAACTGGCTCATTTGCAAAACCTGTTGGCAAGACAAATTGTTAACAGTACAACTCAGGATGATGTATGGTGGAATTTGACTGCTTCAGGGATCTTCTCTGTCAGATCAGCTTATCAAGGGTTCAAGAATGACCAATGATTGCATCCTCTGTACATAAAATTTGGAAATTGAAGGTACCACTAAGAATTCAGATATTTGGATGGCTAGTGTACTTCTTCTGGCTATGTTTGTATGCTGGAGAGAAATGCTCAAGAATTTTCAAAGATCAGATCAAAAATATACAAGATCTGGTAATAGAGGTGCAAGATCAGTGGAATTTCTTGCACTGAAAGGAAAGAAGAGTTTTAAGTTTTAATTTTTCTTCTTTTCTTTTCTTTTTGTTAAAAAATTGTGAAATTCAACTATGTTGAATTGCTTTTCAATCTGTAATCTGGTTTCCTTTTGAAACCTATCATCAATAAAATAAGTAAGTTATTGATAAATAAGGACTAGATCCTTATTTTTCTCAATTTTTTTAATACCTCTTTTATTTAATTAACCAAAAAAAACTTTGAGCCAGCACGGCAATTGGGCCATACTGAATTGGCCTCTATGATTTTCTGTAAACAATTCATGCAACCTGCCATGTGTCCACATGAACACACACTGTCAAATGAATTCTGACAACAGAAAACACAGTTGCCCAGATTGACACAGTACTGATTTCACTCTGTCCTGTACCAGAAGGAAGATTAATGCTATGATTAATGCTGTCATTGTCTGATTCGGCTGTGGTTGTAGTCAAGATACCAAAACTTATTAATAATCAAGGGTAAAACATTCATAAATATATTACAGGGACAGGTGATCAATCATAGTCATATGTTAGAAAATTCTAAGGAAATTGGTTTGATGATGGTTCTAAAATTGGAGACTACTGATAGCACCTCTGATGCTGATAAAACAAGCATAGTTAATTCTTGACAGCATACATGTGGAAATCTCCACATTCACTATGAACAAATACCAGAATCATCAATATATATTGAGTGCATGTGTCTAATACTATAATGTCAAAACATTTAATTCAAAATATTCAATTATTTAACAAATAATTGTACCTCTTGAAAGGTCAACAAGTTGAAACCAGAGACTCTCCTCAGACAGCTAATTCTAGGGACGCATTCATGGCCTTGTCTAGAGCCACAATGGACCTTTTCTAGTGGTTGATCAGATGTCGCAATGTACATCTGACCCGACCCGATAAGTTTGATCAGACTTAAATTTTTAAAAATTCAAGCTGATCTCAAATGACCCAAAATACGAAAATAATCTAAAATTAGAAAAAATCTGATTCGATCGACCCAACCCGATTGTGACCTGACAATTCTCCAAAATCAAACGAATCCGATCCGATCATGATCATGTACATTTGATGCTGCTTTAGACATAACAACTCTCGCTCAACCGGGTCTGAAACCAATCGGAATCGAACTTATTAGAAAGTCAATGCTTGATCTGATCCGACCTGCCCCAAATCTAGACATGAGCAAAAATTGGAAGATCCGATGCACAACCCGATTCGTGAATCGTGATCTCACAATTCTCGAATGACAAATTGACCCGATCCAACCCAACCCGACCTGACTCGCATGATTGCTGATTGATACAGCTGTACAGGACGTGATCATTTAAAATTTTAGACCAGGGTCAAGCGAAGTCATCTCTCACAACAGCAAGGTTTGATGGCGTTATCTTACCCAACTAGTCTATTTTTCTTTATTAAATATCACAACTAGAAAATTGGATAATATCTTAGTATCATACATACTATCATTTTCTTTTTTCTTTTTCTTTTTTTTTTTGAAAGACTTGGCAGTAGCTACCAAGGGTTACATACTATCATTTTCCTTGTACTAAATACAATGATACAAGTAGTACGTATGTTCATAAATTATACTCGGTGTCACTTATCAATGTTAACAATTTGTTTTATTTGGACTGCTTTACCATATCAGTCCTAATTAAGCTGTTTGTTACATTTAGTCACAAACTGGGGCGCATTTACAGTTAAATCAAAGGTGCTCAGCAACCTCCATTATTTATTAAAAAGTTTAATGATGTATATTGAAATTTAATTGAATTTTCTCTTTTTAAATGTTTTTATATAATTCATCCCCTGAAAATGCTAAATCCGTCCACCTTTGTACATGGTTCAAATTTCTATATGATTCGGCTTTTTGAACATATAAAAAAAATTTGTACATGGTTAACTGTTGCATAAAAAATCATGCATATTTTTGGCCAAGAGAAGGGTGAACTGCATATAAAATTTTAATAGACCATATACTAATTTGATTTATTTATGGTTTACTCTTTTCTAGCCTATTAAAATTCAAGCATGCGAACTATACAGTGCATATTAAAAAAAAGATGTCGGCCGGACAAGTGTTAGATAAGACGAAAAACGACGACGAAATTTCAAACAGTCATAAAACGGTGCTCGAGTATCCGATTTCAGCAAATGATTATTTTTCAAAAAGCTTGCGAAAAGACGCATACTTCCGTGCTTGCTATGCCGGATTTCAAAATTTAGAATTGCCAAAAAAATAAAGGAAGAGCCTCAAAACTTGAGTTGAAGTTTCCGATTAAGATTTTTATTTCTATTATTCAATCTAAGTAGTTCAGTAAATTAGTTATATAATGAACTTGTAGAATACCAATTTTTACTTTTTTCAGAATTTTTTTACTATTTTTTATGATTCATGAAAGATGACAAAAAATTAGTATACTTTAGCGTAATTTTGCGTAGTTTAGCGTATTACCGTATTTCAGCATAATTAGCAAAGTTATTGTAATTTAGCGTAATTTAACGTAATTTAGTGTAATTCAACATAATTTATTATAATATAATATAGTGTAATTCAACATAATTTCAAGTAATCTAGTGTATTTTAGTATAAATATGCTAATTATAAATGAAAAGAAGTAATCTAAACAAATAATTTAAATAAAAAATTCAAATTTTCAGTGTTAGATTTCATTATTTTGCTCTTCATAGTATCTTTAAAAAAAATTAAAAAATAAGAGGAAACTGGTCATTTTGTGGCCGGTTTGGACATTTTTTGTGAAAGTCGGGAATCGCAGGTATAATAATTAATTTATAATTAACTTTGGATATCAATAAAAATGTCGGCCGGACAAGTGTTAGATGATCGTTCCTTAAATGATATTTCTCATTTTCCTTACTAATAACTAATTAATGAGAAAGAACCATATGCCTTGATCAGAGATGTGCAAGTTTGCAACTTGAACAGGGACCATAGGCTCCGTCTGAGAAAGATCCCTTCTTTGACAAAGTAAAGAGTTTGTGTTGGTATTCTAACTAGAATTAATTAATTAATTGAAACAAGTCGGAGACTTGAGTTTGGAGGTGAATTGGCAACTTTCAAGATATAGTTGCAACAAACTTAAATTTGGTTGAAATGGAAGATATCAAAATTATCACTCATATCAACCTTGATGTACTTTATCAGAAACAGAAAGGAACAGCAAGGGACAAGTGGCAGGATAAAATTAACAAACCAAAAGCCATTAAATTCGCCTAAATCTAATTTGAACCGATCCGATCCGATCCGAACTAACCAAACACACTTTGCATCTTATTTTTATTTTTTTAGTTCTTAGAATTTAAAGTTATCATACAGGTTCTTGAAATTTTTGTTTTGTATTAAATAGGTCCTACTGTAAGCATTGATTAAAATTAGATAGAAATATAAGTTAACATTAAAATCCGAAATGAGGGTTTGTGAAAGCATTTATTTTTTATTAGTTTATATTGACACATATCTCTATGTTAGTGTTTATGAAATTGATATGTGTGAATAAGAATATTTGTATCTATATCATCTGCATTGATTTCCAGCTACATCATTAATATTTGTAACACAACAAAATTATGCAAACATGACGCCAAAATGAATGAATATGTTATATCTTTTTTTCTTCTAAAGTTGATTAATTTGATGTAATATAAAAACTTTAATGCTCGGTATTGTAGCTTTCAAACTTTTGGGCCATATTAGAAAATGAGTGTCTTTGACCATTTGTGTGTATTAAATATTTTATTAATATATGTTATTTTTTTATGAAAAAAATAATAAATGCTACTCAGTTACGCTACCGGTGCTACTGTTTTTTAATCTCAAATTTATAAATTCGATGAGTTGATTCAAACAGCACAATATAATCTACATGCTAAAAGTTTGGAAGAAAAGAAAGTATATAGTTTTTACCAATATTTTAAATAGCGTTTATAGCGTCATAGTGGGAAGGCTACAAAAAAAGCTATAGCGAATAGCGTAGCTATAGCAGAAGCTATTCCAAATAGCGTTTTTTTTTACAAAATTATATTATATATTTGTACTATATATTAGCATTATCTAAAGTTTCATAGAACAATAAATAACACTAAATTAATTAAGAAATTATAATATTCATATTGAACTAGTACAAAAGTCCATGGTTCAAAATATCCATAATAATATCATAAAATCTTTTTCTATACAAAATATCTTAAGCATCATGATTCATTCTATTTTTTTTTCTATACAAAATAAATTTTATGATCTTTATTTAAGCCCATATAAATTGTCTAAAAAAGCCCAATATGCATAGCGCGCTACATGCTATGCGCTATAGCGGACCGCTATTACCGCTATAGCGGCCGTAGCGCAATTAACGTATTTTCATGCCATAACTTAGCGTTTAGGGTCCAAAAACGCTATAACGCTCTATTTAGAACACTGGTTTTTACGATGCTTTACTATTCTTTTGAATAAAAAAACTATTAATTTTAAAAATTGTAGACAATCTAATAGGAATAGTTTTCTCTTTGCAAAAAGGGATCCAAAAACTAAAAGTTAAATTTCTACAAAATTTTCTATGTAGATAGAATTAAACGGCTCAGCAAATATTTGATTCTCAAAAATAAAAAATTTAAAGCTATAGCACCAACCAATTGGCACTATGCATAGCACCGTAGTATCTCAACGTGGTAATAACATAGTTCTAAAATAACATTAACTTCAATTTAATTTTTAGTAATAATACTAACTGAGTGAGGCTATGGTGCTATGCATAGCACGGATGGGGTCCGTGCTACGGCTCAAAATTTGACTTTTCAAAATCGTAACGGTCGATCCGAACCGTTCAACATGATTATAAAATGAATATGTACTTGCAAACCAAATTTTACATTTTTCCGAACATTTTTACTATTTTTTGAGATATGCTGTTTTTGGATGGTCCAAAATGTTCAAATCAAGTGATTTTTGAAAAAATAGTAAAATAATTCAGAAAAATGTAAAATTTGGTCTGCAAGTACATATTCATTAAATAATCATGTTGAACGGTTCGGATCGACCGTTATGATTTTGAAAAGTCAAATTTTGAGCCGTAGCACGGACCCCATCCGTGCTATGCATAGCACCATAGCCTCACTCATACTAACTTCTCAAAAGGTAAGAAAAAAGTAACATTACATGGACACCTGCACTGTCCGGAAAATATTACTCTCTTAATTCAAAAGATTATTTCTTACAAATAGAACACCATAACTCTGGACCAAAACCAACACGTGATCCTAATGCATGCACAAATCCAGAGGTATGGTTTTAGCTTGTTGGGTCCTACAAAAATTCTGACAGAAGCTGATACAATAGATCTAACAAACTTGTAAAATACAAAATCTTATCTCAGGTTTGATAGTATGTTTATCGATAGAGAGAAGCCATGATGCAAAGAAGAACAGAAGATGCTGCAGTTACAAACAACTCCTGTCAAAATGGAAGCAAAATCTGATCAGTTGCAGAGCTATGAACAGTTATCGGCACTAACCAGTACAAGAATAATAGAAACAATTGTCAAATATTAGCAGGCATCCGAGCAACAATGAAAAATAATATAAAAAAGAGGTGATCTAGTTCAAATACCTGATTGTTGTAAACATAGAGAGGAACATATTTGCTGAACATCTCGATTAAGTTGAGTATACCAGTATAAAGCTATCAGAAATTAAAAAAAAAAACACTTATAGAAGACAAATAAGGAAACAAAAAAATAACAGAAAAATAAATTAACTCTAAAATCATACAAGTGAAGCAACAGCAATGCAGCCGAAAACTAAGCCAAGAGACCGGAGCATGCGCTTTCCCATGCGCATACCTTTCCCTTCATCCTCGCCGTATATCTACATCAAATTGTCAAAACTTTACAAAACAACTCCTTTTCTTTCTATTTGTATATTTTTTGTATGAGAACAATAAAAAGTTTCAGCCTATGACCAGTGAAAGACATAATATGATTTGCCCTTTTACTTCCAACTAATTTACTAATTTTGTAATTGCTTGTGTTTAAAATATCTCATTGAATCGATAAAGTAAAATTTTATGCACACATTATATGTAGGGGCCACATTCGGCTCAAAAGCCTTCAACTTCTCAAAAATGCGGTAGAAAAATGCAAAAGCCATAAATTGCATTGGCCTCCACTGAGAAGATCGAGTGATGAAAATCCAAGCTGTCTGCACAACAAAGAAAAAAAATGTAGGTAAATACACAAAAATCGAAGATCAAACACGGTACTTGACATCCAACTTGATAAAGAATTAACGATAAGATTTAGGTCCTGATCCATGCTTCATTTCTCATTGAATCCTTTTAACTTAGTTTTGTTAGGCTGGAGAGGCAATGAGGATGAACCAAAGAAATAAGTTTCAAAATAGTTCATAACGAGAGGAGTAAGCTAAACTCATAATACAATTTTCAATTTGAATATAACTAAAAACTTGTCAGGTGCCAAATTGTCTAATGCTACCGACCACACTAAACACTACTCTGGTAAAAAATATAAACCTATGGATGACTTCTGGTTACTATGAAATCGACAAAAAATACCATTGCCAAACCAACTAGAAATTTAAAATACTCCAGATTTTGTAAGTTCAAATTATATTGAAGAAAATAAAAAAGATAATAGTATAAAGGATGCTGGCATTGCAAAAGCCATCTGCGACTACTCCCAACAAGAAATTAGAAGTAGCATGCATAGAATATAGATTGAATCACGAAAAACCTAAAATTGAATTAAATTGAAGATTATAATAAGAAGTGTCATAAAATCATACAAATACTGCTGATATTGCCATGTTAATGCGCATATCCTTCAAAGTACACCTTGAGTACCTGAAACCATACAAAATATGCTGAATTCAGTATCTGTGGTTCCAACTTCATTTGTGCTAGAGTTATTAAATTTAAATATGAGAAAATCAATACACTAAGCAGGAGAGTATGTGCATGAGAGACAGACCTAGGTCCCCAGGGAACTATAGGCTCCTTATCTGCATATTTAATATCCGTTGACACCTGAAAAGAAAAGGTCAAATGATGCTGATTTGTATACAAGAGCAATTAATTTAAGAGTCTCTAAGAAATAATGTCCAATGTTTTAGTACATTTAAAAGAAAACCCAAACATTTCTGATATTTCCAAACTAGCAAAGAAAATTTCCAGCTCCTATGTTTTTTTTTATCACACATGTATATTCACTTAAATTCTGACTGTTAGGCCCCTAACTATACTAATTAAAATAATATCAAGCATTAAAATTTTAACGCATTGGATTTGAAATTTTCAGAGGACTTATTCTCCACAGATTTGTTTAAGTCAATATAAAAAGTTAGAGGCAATTTAGTCATTTCTTGTGGACTTGGCCATAATCCAAATGGTTTTGATTTAATTATAAGTATGACAAATGCCTGATGATATGATTATATTATTAGGCTCGTCTAGTTTGCACCACCGAAATGAAAAAGAATAAATTTAGAAGATTGATCAAGGAGGCTAACCTTAAATGACCCAAAAGTTACACCCATCTTTCGTTTTTGCAACTGATGCATCATGATTTTATCATATGCCCTCTCCAGCTGAAATAAACCCTAGAAAAAATAAATTCTCACATCTCAACTGAGGCTATCAGAAACATTGAAAATACGAAAAAATCGGAACCTACATCAGCCAAGAATTCATCATCTCCATTTTTCTCGGCCTCCTTGCGCTTCCTTGCATAAGCGGTCTTTATCTTGTCAAATCCCATAATGGGACTAACACCAAGCACCTTTCAAAATTATTACAAAAATATTTGTATCAAAATATACCTATAAAAAAAGAGTACAGAAAAGATAAAATATAAAAGAATAAGAGAGAGGCTATGGTCATATGCAAATTACAGATCAATTCATGCTATGGAGTCATATCTCTATATTTAAAGTTCAAACAGTCAATCCGAACATTAAACATGATCTCCATATGAAAAGGTATATGGATTTTACATTTTTTAGAATTATTTTACTATTTTTTATATAGGTAGGAATTTACTAGTTTCAGATGGTTCAGAATTTGTAAATCAAGTGATTTGCAACCTATCTAAAAAATAGTAAAAATATTCTAAAAAATATAAAATTTGATCTGCAAGGACATTTTTATATGGAGATTATGTTGAGCGTTTTAGATCGATTATTTGGACTTTGGAAACGGAGATATGAGTCCCTTTGTAATATTCATATTACCATAGCCTCACTCAAAAAATATAATATAGTAAAAGGGAAAATAAATACCTCATATGGGTTTTCATCACCACCTAAATAGGGAGTTCCAGCTGCTGAAGAAGAAGCTCTAATAGCAAGAGAAGACTGTCTAACAGGAAATCTACAAAATCTAAATAAAAATTTACTTAGAAATTAGCGAACTTTCTAAAATATTAATTGTTTGTCAGGTTTGAGAGGTAATTAAAATAGTAATGAACGAGAACACCCTACTATCCTTCTCCTTTTGTAATTCAATTAGGTAAAATTGATCCTCTAAAGCATTCTAGTTTCTTGTGATTGAAAATACCTCAACGAGCAAAAGCTAGGAGAAGCACGAACTGGCGAGCAGGAGAGGAAGCCTCGCTGAGTCCGAGGAAGATTGAAGAGCTGAACCGTAGCACGAAAACTCACCGCCATTTCTCAATTATTCTTAGAATTAGGGTTCTTCAGGGGTTTACAAGTAGTGAACTAGAACTATGGATATGCGCCATTAACGCCCCCCTTTCGCTCCTTCCCTCTGGTCGATGTCTATCCATGCGAATAGAGTAACTAAAAAGAGTAGGTTGAGAAGATGAGAAAAGCATATTGGGCCGATCGGCCCATTTAAGAATTTATGATGAGATTGAGTAGAAAATTGGGCTGGATTTGCCAAGTTACTGATTTGGTTGTGACCAAATTGACTAGAGTGGATAAAGTGAAATTTTTTTTTTTTTTTTTTCTGGATAAAATCTGAGTTTGTTTGTTTTCTTTTGATTTTTCCCGTTTTGCTTTTTGGGATAAATTAAAAGTTAAATGTGGGAACTTTGTATTTAGGGTTTAGGTTTTTGTCGTTTGGAAAGAAGTTTGTGCAAGCTGATCACAGGGCATTAAATTTGTTGGGAACTTCAAAATAAACCTGAATGTGCCTTTTCTGTTTGTGTGTTAACACATATTTAAGCTATGAACAAAAAATTTAGCGGATAATAGAGCACGTTATTTTATTTATATATTCTCGCATTAGACATAGACATGCATACTAAACCATATATGCACAACTCATACAACCTCATGCGCTCTTCTCCCTTCTGACAAAAGCACCCACAAGTACTTGCATTATACATATATATGTACACATACATTAGACAAACAAACACAGTACTCTTATCACTCGTATTCTCTACTCCTAGACCCCTCACTGGTGAAGATGGTCATCTCTTGTCCCCTGTTAAACTTCACCCTCCTCGCCTCCTCGCGAGTCAAGCCGCGATAAGCGTTCACCAAAACATCCACCGGCATGCCGCGCAAGGCAGAAGTCTTTCCTACTATTTGTGTGTTCATCGCGTTGTCGTTTGTCTGGAATGAAATCCAGGAGAATCCCTCGGATGTCGACTGCACGACCACTGCAAAGTGCTGTGGCACGACGATCAGCTGGCCGCGGCGAAGCTCGCCATCAAAGGCTCTCTGTCCCTCGTTGTTCACTACCTGCATGCGGGCCCGGCCGCTCGTCGCATACACAATTGCATGTGCATTGAGGTTCCAGTGTGGGGCCAAAATTGCATTCTGCAATTGCAAAACATGAGAAAATTAATTGCAAAATTATCTTAATTATAATTTCTATAAAATATAAATAATCATATAGTTCAGAAAATTTTATATCACTCACTTTATGCAAAACTCCCCTATTAGCACTCATTTGAATGTACTTGAGGATGGGAAGCTTTTGGCTGTTGAGGAATGTAATTCGGCCACCGTTGGGCTTGTAGAGATCGGCCTTCATCGGCTCAGCGATATTCTCCTTCATCTTCATTGAACAAATCGACTCGTCGAATCCGTTTCCGCTCATCTCAACCCTCCTACCTTCGGAGTACCTCTCTTCGCTCTCCCTTCTCTCCCTTCTCTCACCCCTCTCCTCTTCCCTCTCCTCTGTCCTCGACGGCCTCATTATCCGGAGGCTCCTTTCAACACGCACAATGTCACCACGTTCGTCGTTCCGGCCTTGAAGCTTTTGTGCAGTTTCCCTATTTACGCCGATTGCTTCAGCAAGAAGCTCAGCATCGAAACCGCTAAGGATGTTTTTGGATAACCCTCCTTGCTCCCCCTCTCCCCGGCGAAACCTACCACCGCCTTGCTGCTGCTGTCTCCCGGCCAGCAGGAAGTACTAAACAAAAATCAACTAATGGATCAAAGGTTGAATTATTTACTTAGCCATCTAATTAAATTTTGATTAAAGCACTTGATATATATAGTGATCACATACCCTCGAGGTCGGATCGAGCTGGTTGGCGTTGTTAGTGACATCAGTAACAACAATAACTTCGAGAGGGGTTTCTCCATCGTTGTAGCACCAGCGAAGGACACCGGCTGGAACCGCAATGACGTCTCCTTGACGCAAGTGCTGGATCCTCTGGTGCTCGTCACGGAACATCTGGCTGCCAGCATCCTCCTCTTCTCTTCCTCTTTCGCCTCTATAACTACCCTCCTCGGATTCTTGTTGTAAATCTTGGAAGGTCTCGGGACATCCCGGGATCACTGCTCCAAGGACACCCCTGCCTAAAATATTTTCAAAAGATTATTAATTAACCGCTAGACCAGGTAAGGAAATTATTTTAATTTGATGAATCCATGCATGCATGACATCATATATTTTTCGGCTAAATATTTTAGCAGAGCAATTTTGACTTCATGCAGCGCACAAATCATGTACAAATCATATACAAAGTTGTTTTGATTCTATAGTCCACACGCTATATGAAGCCATAACATGGCAGATGAAGCCAAAACTGCCATGTTAAAATTTTTAACCTATTGTTAGAGCATGCATGAACTTTGATTTAGAAACAAAATAATGGAAAGAAAAATATAAGAATTGAAAGTAGGGATTAGAAGTTAAAACAAGACCTTTGAGAACATAGATAAGGCTAGGGGAGTTGTAGTAGGAAGGCAAGTGGAGGCCGTTACGTTCAATCCGGGTGCGAAGAACCGAAACACCAGCACACTCAAGCTGATCCTCGTTCTCGTCATACAATTCATGCACACCGGCTTCCGACTCGATGCGCTGGCTCGGGCGGAGGGCATTGAGCCTGTCAATGCGGCACCTGCTTCGTTGGTCACCAAACTTGCGCCTGGAGGCACCCAATTGACCTAACTGGGCTTGGGTTACGTAGAAGAGCACTAAAAAGGTGACAAGGAATGAAACCTTAGAGATTGCCATGGAGAAATATGGATAGAGAAAGGATCTTACCTTGGGGTTGTGAGATGTTGTTTTGGGGTATTTGTAGGGGAAGTAGTGTTGTGGAGTGTTGACACATGACAGTTGTAATGTCAACGTGGAACTTTGATGTCTTCTGTAGTCCTCAATCGTGTGACACGCCACACTCACCCCTGCCCGCACTCAATTTAATTAATTATTCAAGATGTATATATATATATTATTCAGTCTAATTTCTCAGAGTAATTTCATTTCAATTTCGCAGTCAATTTAATTATTAATGAGTCTAATTTCTCAGAGTAATTTCATTTCAATTTCGCAGTAAATTTAATATTAATGATGTATACATTATTCAGTCGAACTTTTCCTTCTAATTTAATTGCAATTCAAGATTTTATGTGACAATTTTATTTATGATTTTAGAGATGTATAATAATTTTATAAATAGAAAGTTTTTTTAATGAAGTTGTTTTCAAAAGTCATATTCAAAAATATTAATTATTATTTTCTTATTTATCTCAGAAATTAATTTCTTGAATTTATGAGACTTTTTTTAATTCTAAATGCTAAAGCAATCAAAATTAATTTAATGAGTACAGTGTTTTTAAATAATTTTAAATTATTTCTATTCAAATTTCAGTCTAATTTAATGAATATTGATTCTATAATTAGTACTTGTACATGTTTGGGTCTTGTTCTTTTAATTTCCTTTTTTCTAGAAATCATCTCAGTTTTTAAGTCTAAAAACTAAATTATTTTAATGTCTAAGCATGCAATTTGCATACTCATTGCTGATAAATTTGAGGGATCAAATATCTCCAATTCTCATTCTTTCACTTTATAAATGCTTTAATAATTAAATTTCTTAAATTAAAAGTAAATATTTACTTCTTGTTACGTGCACGGAAAAAAATTATGAGAATCAAGCACTCAAAGTTTAAAATTTAAAATTTGTCTAGATCAGCATTTTTTGAGAAACTTATGTTAATCAAAATAGTTATATCATATTTTTTTTATGTAAATGTTAGAAAAGTGAAATAAAACATATCTAATAATTTTATTTTGATATGTGGCCATTTATTTTAATTTATTAAAATTTACAAATAAAGCCACAATGATGTTGCAAAACAAAAATGTATTTGAACCCTCATTATTTTGATATTCAATTTCATTATCATTGGTAAATGACTAACATTTCCAGATTTAATTATATCAATTTGTGATTGGATTCGCATATTGATTTCAATCTAAAATTACCAAAAACGACATTAAATTTTATGACATTATCATTGGTAAATTTATGACCATAAACGCGCGCTTACATAAACAGCATATATGGTGGATATATATTTGAGATAGATCGAGCAGCAGAATAAACCAGTGAAAGAGGTCAAAAGAGAGCCGGGATAAGGAAGGCGTTTGCGTGGCGCCACGATAAAAGAATACGACGAGTTGCATGGGCTACGTTGCAATCGCTTCTTGAGTTCCTGAGTTTCTGTGTTCTGACCTTTGCATTCAACTCCAGGAATTAAACACAACCATCAACAACTTATTAAATCCTCAAATTGCGGTGGTGCTGTCTATATATGAGTCGAATGTTTCTATACAAAAATTGTGTCTGTTTGTGTGTAGTTTTATGAATTAACAATCAAATCAATCGTATGTATGAGAGATCGTTTGGATTATCAATTTAACGATCAAATTAATTGTGTGTATATATATATATAGAGGTTAGCTACTCTACTTACATAAGCATATGAAGATATATACTTATAAGTCATTTAAAGTCTAAACAGTCGATTTGAAGTGCTCAATATGTTCTTCATATTAGAATGTGCTTGGAGATCAAATTTTACATTTTTTTTTTAAATTTACTATTTTAGAATTTTTCAAAACAGTATTTTTTAGAGTTTTTTTATATTTTTGTTTAGACTTTTTTGTCATATTAAAACATTGTTTTAAAAAAATCTAAAAAAATAGTAAATTTTTTAAAAAAAATGTAAAATTTAGTCTAAGCACATTATAATATGGAGAATATGTTGAGCGCTTCAGATCGACTATTTGGACTTCGAAAACACAAAAATAACTTGTAAGCATATGCTCTCATATGCTTATGTAAGTAGAGTAGTAAACCTCTATATATATATATATATATAGAGTAGAACTAGGGTGCCTCGAGTTCACCAAGCCCTTGGTGAACTCAAGTCCAAAACTAATCGGATCGGCTTCAAACGACGAATTCGACCGTTGAAACCCGTCTACCTACGAGTGATGCGTCTACATGCAAAAATTTTAAATTTTGAAATTAATTTTGCATAGAGTCAAGTGGTCAAAAAACGTCAAAAAATGAATGCATTAAAATTAATTTATTAACCTTCTAATTTTGACCACTTGACTCTATGCAAAATTAATTTCAAATTTAAATTTTTTTCATGTAGACGCATCACTCCTAAGATAGAAGGGTTTCAACGATCGGATTCGTCGTTTGAAGCCGATCCGATGAGTTTTGGACTTGAGTTCACCAAGGGCTTGGTGAACTCGAGAGCACCCTAGTTCTACTCTATATATATATATAGGACAGTGCTACGGTGCTACGCATATATAAGGGCCCTCCGTGCTACGGCTCACTTTTTGAGTTTTCAAAATCCTAACGGTCGATCCGAACCGTTCAACATGATCTCCATATGAATATGTACTTGCAAACCAAATTTTATATTTTTTAGAATTTTTTTACTATTTATTAAGTCACTTTGAAAAAAACACTAATTTGTACACAACATTAAACTTTTCTGGACCATTGGATCAGCGATTTTCAAAGTGGCTTAATAAATAGTAAACTAAAAAATGTAAAATTTGGTTTGCAAGTACATATTCATATGGAGATCATGCTGAACGGTTCGGATCGACCGTTAGAATTTTGAAAACTCAAAAAGTGAGCTGTAGACGGAGGGGAGGGGCCCTTATATATGCGTAGCATATTAGCCAGATTCTATATATATATCTATATATATATAGTGTTTGGCTACTCTACTTACATAAAAATAGTGGCTTAATAAATAGTAAAAAAATAGTGGCTTCTGATTTTACTGTTTTGTTAAGCCACCGTTGGATCAGCGATTTTCAAAGTGACTTAATAAATAGTAAAAAAATTCAGAAAAATGTGAAATTTGGTCTCCAAGCACATTTCAATATAGAGATCACATCTAACGGTTCAAATCGACTTTTTGGATTTTGAAAACGAAAAAATGAGTTATAAGCATATACGAAAAAATGAATATTGTAACTTTGTTGTAACTCAAATTTGTTGTAAGTGGATCCCTCCTCATATATATATAATCGTTTCTTTTTCTCATGCTTATTTTTATAAAAATGAATTAGGCCTTATCAGTGAAAAGCCTACTTGGTTCTACGCTGTACGTACGTGCCATAAAACACTGTATCTGTAACAAAATGTAAACGATTACACAATTTTATGTTTAATTAATATTGGAGAGCTCCACTCCACTAAACTGAATTAGGCCTTAAGATATAACATAATTTTTTTTTTACTAGAAGTAAAAAAAAATGATCATAAAACGCTGCATATAAGATTCTTTGAATCAAGATCAAATACTCTTTCACTACACTACATAATTATATATGCTTAAATTAATTAAACTTGACTGCTAATAAATTAATTAAACCTGACGGCTCAATCTAACCCGCTGGCAAAATTAGCTGTCATAGTATATTTGGAAATTTTGAGAAAATGATAGTACGATGAAATTTTGAAATATGTTTAAGTTTACGGATAAAAAAAAAAGTCGGGAACTTTAGCTACTGGCTTTTTCTTTTCTTTTTTGATTGAAAATCCGTAGGCACTTTAGCTACTTTTTTTTGCATGTTATAAGGGAGTGCGTATCCTCTGAGATATCTCATATTTTGCGTGACCGATGTGTTGCCTATTCGGAGATAGCACAAGGGGTGCAAACGGATTGGATACAGATCGAATAGTGGTAATTAAAATCATATCGGTATATGTTTTTATTTTTTGGATACGGATACAGATCGGATATTAGATGGATATGTATGGATATGAATTGGATATCGGATATTCACAGGTATATACATAAATATTTTTATAATATATATTAAATTATATGGTATATATCTACTATTTGAATACGGATAATTAAAATTCAAAATCATATATGTATCCATATTCGCACGAATATTCGGATATGAGATATCTGTATCAAATTTTCTGATACGGATCCGAATATGGTCGGATATTATCCGATCCGTTTGCACCCTAGATAGCACAGGGGCAGTATTATTTGAACTTTGAACGGTTGAGATTTTCGAAAAAGTCACGCAAAAAGTGAGATATCTCAGAGGATGCGAATTCGTTACAAGGCCCATAGGCTGAAACCATTACAAATTACCAGTAGTACATCATTCACCCCTGGCAATCTTACTGATAATTACATGAGTGATGAGTCTGTTGCCTAAGCATTGGAAAAGTACAGAGCATAATAGAGGAATCCATATCCTATGAGGTAACAGAATATTTTTGTTTGGATCATAGCCATCCGATCGAAATCCAGACCAATCCAATTCTATTTGAAACGCACAGAGCTGCTTTAATAATTGTGCAGATTCTGTTTGAACGGTCCAGATCCAAATAGAATTTTTTTATTACCTAGGTGATACGAATGGAAATTTTTTATTGGTGGTAATTAATAGAAAAGAATATAGACAAACAGTAAGAGTACAGTAATATTATATTGGTAGTAAGATCGGTAGGAATTCTACCGATCTTAAAAATAAAAAAGTTTGAATCGGTAAGAATTTTACCGATCTAAACAAGTTTTTTTATTTTTCTTTTTATTTTTTTATAGTAAAGTATATTATTTTTTTTACAAAAATAAATAAAGTACCTTAAAATTTTATATATATAAAACATTTCATCTATTTTTTGAAAAACTTTTCATATTTTACTAGAAATCAAATATAAGAATTCTCTCCATCTATACATCAAATTAAAAAAAAGTTAAAATCGGTAGAATTTCTACCGATCTTACTACCAATATAAATATTAATATAATCTTACTATTTATCTCTCTTCTTTTCTATTAATTACTACCAATAAAAAATTTCCGACACGAATTCATAAATCATAATAGAGATGACGCGACATAAATTGGAAATTGGGCCCTCCTGTGTAACTGTGTTCACGTGCTCGCTGGCACGTGTCTGGGCCGCATCAACAGCTGAACCTTACAAAGACTAAAATTTCGCTCGGTGGAGGAATATCGAGTGCGTATCCTCTGAGACATCTCAACTTTTGCGTGACCGACGTGTACGGTGCCTACTCTCGGGAATAGCGTAGGGGCCAGTAATATTTGTGCTTTGAGTTTGTGTAAAACGTATTTGAACGGTTGAGATATTCTGAAAAAACACTCAAAGTTTGAGATATCTCAGAGGATGCGAATTTGGAATATCAGGCTGGTACATAAAGTCCACTGCTATGTTATTGGGCCGGTACATGTAAACAGTCGTTGCTCTATGTACCACCATTAACTCAATAGTCCCTCTATTGTTTGATATTTTAGGTTATTGAGCTATACTGTAACCTTTGATTCGGAGGAATGAGTAGTGGAAAAATTGTGTCATGCTGTGATTTTGGTCACCTGTGTTGTAATGTGATAAATTTAATTTTTCATGTGTCGTGCCGTAATTAAAATATTGAGGGGTGATCACACTACGCAAATAGTCATGTTACATGAGTCATATCGTGACTAGGTCGTGTCGTGCTCAAATGTAATGTTATTAAATGTGTCGTAATTGATCACGTTTGATCACATTTAATTATTATTATTCATAATTTAAGCTTATTTATTTAAAGAAGTCAGAAAATTACAAAAATGTGGAAAGATTCTTTCAAATATTACAATGAATGATTAATGTTAGGAAAAAGCGTGTTGTGACTAAATGTATTGTTTCTTGTGTCGTGACTAAGGCGATTTTCATGTCGTGTCGTATTGTGTCTTTTTTTATCTAACAATTGGTCACGAAACGCAAATAGTCACAGCACAGGACATGCATGTCACAGCACGTAACCGACACACATGTCTTGTCGTAGCCGTGCCGTTCAGTGACATAGTCTACTTCAGTGTGTCATTTTTCCCATTCTGGAATTGAGTATTCTATGAATTCAGAGAATTCACATTTAGTGCAACAACTTAATGCAATAAATAGATGTGGACCGTTATTTTAACTTAGCACGAATCTCAAAATAAATCCTCTATAGTTCTCATAAGCACCAGAGTTTGACACAACTGAAATTAATCTGAACCGTCAGCTTATGTATTGCACATCCAATACATGAGGGTCGAATTCAGATCCAGTGCAATGCCCGACCGTGTAGTTGAGATCTGAGTTGTCAAGTCTGTTACAAATCTCAAAACGAAATGATAATTTTAAGTTGAGATCTTTTGTCGTGACTACCGCGCTTATTTAAGGAAATCTCAGCTAAATGATATTTTTTCGGACCTGCCATAGATGTGCGGGGTTTTTTAAATATAAACAATTTCATATCTCATTCTGCCAGCCGACTGGATCTGAATTTGATTTGGAGTGGGGGTTGTCTGATGGACATTAGACTTAATTTGATCTGGGTCTCATTAAAATCATCGATTGACATTAAGATTTATACATACTTAATTTGTACGAATCTTAATATAAATATGACAACTCTAACTTAATATCAAACCGCTTCTGAAATTTGTACACACTTAATTTGTACGAAATTTAATGTAAATAGGACGACTCTAACTTAATATTAAACCGCTTCCGATTCCGTTTGATTTACTTTAGCCGTTGAAAGTTATGATTAAATAGTTTTTATCTTCGCAGTTCACATAGCGTCTTTTTTCTTAAAAAAATGGCTTTTTTAGTGACGACCAATTTCATATTAAACCGTTAAATTACGGCCGGAGTTCGATAGTTTAAAAAAAAAAAAAAGGAATCAAATAGAAGATATTTAAAAAAGGAGCATGCATGTATTTATGAGTGGAAATCTATACAGTACAAATACTTAGAGAAATATCATGTTCAAGCTAGACAAGTATTGTACTTAGAGAAATATCATGTTCAAGATAGACTAAGTATTGTATTCATGAAATAATTAAAAGATACACACCCTTTCCTTGAAAAACCCAACAACAGCACTTTGCAAATTATTAAAGCGATGAATGTATAAATTCACCTTATTATAATCACCATATATAGAACCTAGTTAAGTTTAAAAGAAAGGACAGATACATTTATATATATCTAGACAACTGAATTGACAAAACTCAATCTGTCTTACTTGCCGGAATCAAATCTCCACAATCAAACCAAATTAAATCTCTAATCCTTGGCCAAATAAATTGATAGTAAAACCGGTCTCTGAACCACCTGGCCATGCCCGACCACCATTGTTGGTCGCCGCCTCCTCCTTGTTGCACCCACCCGGCTAACCATGCACCGGCAACCAGCCATGCCACTCTCCACCTCCTCTCCTTCACATACCTGTCATTATTAATGGTCAAAAAACACATTTAAGTACTAAAATATAATGAATTTAGTACAAAAAGTTCCAATCAACAACTTAATTATAATATATAGTTAAACTTGGAATATGTACCTCTTTAGTGCCTTCTCCAGCCACTGATTGTCATTTGTAGCCGTTGGATGAGCTTCACTGATGCAGCGAGCGAGTATGACGGCATCCTCGAGGGCAGAACAGCCGCCTTGAGCGAGATCAGGCGTCATTGGGTGCATTGCATCGCCGGCTATCGTGACACAACCATTTTGAGCTTTGCAAAAAGCAATATTCCATGGCGCTCTAAAGTGAAGCGGCACCCATGATAGGGTCGAGAGATCAGTCTCTTTGACAATGGCGAGAAATTCCGAAGGGAGATCTTTGGCTAGGTTCTTTTCCACTTCTTCCAGTAATAGCTCTGGATTCACCGAAATATCCTTTTCTAATAAAAGTTTAAAAAATTGGGCACAACATATTAGAACTTGTACAGATGTACCAGTATATATTTGCACCGCATCATAAATATGTTTAATTTAAGTGAGAAGTATTGTTATTTACCTAAGGAAGAATAAGTGACTACAAACCAGTAGATTTCTTTGGAATTGATAGTGACAAATCCAGCCCTCGTACCAGCATGTAAATACTGCTTCAATTCATGGTTCAATCCATGGCCTTCCGGAAAAACCGCGAGCCCTCGAGCGGCCCACCGGCCCGAACTCAACGGCTGAGATAGACCCAACCATTGTGCCACTGCTGAGTGGACCCCATCACACCCTATTACCACCTATACCATGAATTGGAAACTTAATTAAGAATTAAAATCAAATCAAATTATTTCATCTGGAGATGAAACATAATCTAATTAAATTGAGGAGACCTATAATTGATACTTTTCAAGTACCTTAGCTTTGATAACAGTACCATCTTCCAAATGCAAGAGAGTGGCCTTGGAGGAATCTTTTAGAGTATCGCTCTTAATGGAGATGAGATTAGATGAAAACCTAATTGTATCAGATGGCAGTTCCTCTGCAAGCGTCTCGAGCAACGCCTTCCTGTGCACCGTTATCACCCCTGCATCCTCCCTATTGCATCAATAAACAGAACAATGTATTTAGTTCTAAATTTCTTAACAAATGATTTAATTAAAGTTGAGTTGCATATAATTGCAAGCTCCATTTTTTTTTTTAAACTTTAACGGCAGCTGTCAAGTATATAATTTTACGAGCTCCATTTTGAATGAAATAAATAGCAAGTATCTTTTATGAATTTCATACCTATTTTCTTTTGTCCCAGAGAAGCCAAGCTCTTGCACAGCCCCTGTGTCCAAGTTTGTAACCAACGACCTGATATAAATATACAATCAGAATTCTGAGATGACAGTAAATCCATGGTTCTGAAAATCGAAATCGGAATTGGGATCGGTCAATTGGTCATGGAATCGAAATCGGATAAACAATAACCAATAAGATGAGTGAAAAACCTAATTGTGGAAAGTGGTACCAATTGATGATAATTTACTTACTTGTTGATTGGTTGATAAACAGACTTAAGTTTATGATCTACTCCAAGTGCTCTCAGTGCAAACCAGGCATTTGTTACGAGAGTGAGTGCCGTACCACCCGCTCGAAGCTCCGGGTTGCGCTCCAAAACCCGTGCCTGGAACCCGACCCGTTTAAGTGCCAAAGCTGTCGCCAAACCAGCTATTCCTCCTCCTATAATTACTATTTCTTCTTCTATCATCATGTTTTTATTTTGTGTCTCTTTTGGTTCTCTTAAGGTGAGAATCTCTTTAGTGCTTACATACATATATATATAAGATTCACATAGGCTATTTGGTAGAAATAATGATTATACATAGTGCTGAACAAGAAAAAAGACCTCAATCCAACTTGGCTTGCAGATAATATTATTAAATAAATATATGAAAACTTTTTATATAAAAAAAGGAGAAATGGACAAAATTTAGTAACAGATTCATGCCGACATCTATTTATATATTTAATTTTGGATGGAGGTGTTACTGTAGCATTACTCCGTTCGATGCAGATCTGATCTTTTCTTTGCTTTGCTCTCATGCAGATCTAATTTTCTTTGCTTTGCTCTATCTAGACATTTGCTCTCGGGTACCTCGGGCCGGGCAGGGCAAAACCCGGGACGGGTAGCGGGCACAACGGGTACGGGTACCCGGGTACAACGAGCACGGGTAGACGGTTTTTTTTTTAAAAGTCCACCCTGCCCGTTTCAAACCCGTGCCCGTCCCGGGTAGACGGGTTTAGGGTAGACGGGTAGACGGTTTTTTTTTTTTTTCCTGTTTTCGGTTTTGTTTTCTGTTTTTTTTCTTATTTTTTTAACAGTGTTATACGAATATTATTACGTATTTATAATTCGACTTTAAAATCTGAATAGTTCAATATCAAATATTGTATATATATACATAAAATTATCAAGTCACATCTTTATAATTCCTAAATAAATAAAATTTGTAACTTATATATAAAAATTATTTGTGCGAAAATTTGTATATTTATTCGGCTAAATACAAATCTAATTATTTATTTCACGAGTAATTTTATTTTATTTTCAAACTCTCATTCTAATTATATAGTTTCATAATTTATTTATATCTCGAAATTTGTAGTTTACATTTTAAATTGATAATATATTTTGTAAACGTTCATTTTAAATTGATAATATATTTTGTAAACGTTCATTTATTTTTAATAGGTTAAATAAAATATAAATCAAAAATATCTTAAATCAATTACTTTAAAACAATAAAACCTATTCAAAAAATTTCTTAAATCAATTACTTTAAAAATAAATATGAATTATTTTAAAACAATAGATTAAAAAATAAAAGTTACCCTCCTCCTTTATTCCGGGCTTGGGACCGGCTATGTAAAATAACATAGGCGGAGTTCTAACTTTTTTTTTGTTAGTAATTCTTCTTTAAAATGAATAATTTAAGAACTAATTGAAACGTTTAGAAATTATAATTTAAAAAATAATCATAGAGATTAAAAGAGGTTAGAAATGTATACCGAAACTACCTATCTAGTAATTTGGATTCATATACCATTGTTCGCTCTCTTCCGCATCGTCTGAATCCAAATTAGCCGCGGTCCGCGGCTCGGTACCGCTTTCTTCAGTGTCGACTCCGGATGATGATTCTTGATGATCTCGATGTTGGTTGCGCTCATCAGCATCAATCCAATCTTTCAAGCACACAAGTCTCTCAAAAACATGTGCACCCAACTTACTGCGTTTGTCGGAGAGGATCCTATTCGCCGAACTAAAACAACTTTCAGAAGGGACGGTTGACACGGGTACGGCAAATACGTCGTGGGCCATCATCGTCAGTGTTGGATAGTTTCTTTGATTCCTCTTCCACCACGTCATGATGTCAAATTCATCTTCTCTTTCGTTTACCCCCGCAAAATAGCTCACTAACTCGTTTGTGGATGTGTGCGGTTGGATGTCCGATTGAAAATCTGCTAACAATCCACCACTGCTAGTGCTCCTGGAAGTGGAACTATTAAAAAATTTAAAAAATTAGTTGACAAATAATGTAGATATTATAAATAATAAAGATTAAAAACATATTTATATTGTTACCTAGGGGCGGCACGGGACAAAGACGGGTTTTGGTTGTCACCCATTCTTGAGTGGTATATGTTAAACATCTCATCGAACTTCGAAGTCACGAATGCCTCCACCCCGGTGTTGTCTAAATGTAGATTCTCTTTGTACGCTGCAACTATTTTGACCGTGAAATACTTCTTGTATGCCGGGTTGAGGCAGCTTGCGATAATGGCCAGGAGGGGTACATCGTCCCAATATTTTAGAAATTTTTCTTTCATGGCATCTACGATCGGTGTGAGAGTGGAGTACTTGCTTTCAGCTTGTTCCAATTCACGGTACACCTTGGAGATGTTATAGAGATGTCTGATCAACTCAAATGCCGTCGGTGAGTACGAGCAGGATAATTTGACGGTTGCATTAAAAAAGGTTCCTAAGAAATTACTCAGGGTTTGTAGTTGCTCCCATTCGTCGAGGCTGGGCTCCAATGCCATTCCCTCGGGGGTGGAGCCTCTCAAAAACTCTCCTATGATGGCTTTGTAAGGAAGGCATCGGTTCAGAAACCTATAGGTAGAGTTCCAACGGGTATCTATATCCCAAGGAACTTTCAACTTGCTCAATCCATAGTTGACGCACATCAAACCAAACCGTTGTTTTCTTTCTTGGTTTGAAACAATATGGGACATACAATCCTTTAATTTATTGATCAAATCTTTTACGGCTTCTGTTTTAAGGCCCGCCTTCACGACGAGATTAAGTATGTGGCAAGTACACTTTTGGTGAAACATTGCACCATTCATAATCGGGTTTAGTGACCGTTTAAAAATCACAATGGAAGCTACATTGTTACTAGCATTATCGAATGAAATAGAAAAAATTTGTTATCCCTATCTCTCTTAAGGTTATACTCTTGTAACACCTCAATAATGGATTTGAAAATTACATGTGCTGAGTGCGGGGAATCTAACACATGAAAACTTAATATCCTTTTTTGTAATACCCACTGATCATCGATCCAATGGCCGGTAACACAAGAGTACCCAAGGCCATGTTTACCGGTAGTCCATATATCGGAGGTAATTGAGACCTTATTTTGTTGGTATGCAAATATAGCTCGGAGCTCATCTTTTGTTCTGGTAAACTGGTTTTTAATTTCATCAACCATCTTTCTATGATGGATCCTCTTGTACATTGGTTGAGCACACCCCGGAATGACTAACCGGGCAAAACTCATGCAACCACCCATACTTATTGGTTATTCTTTGTGGGTAATGTACCGGGCCAATTCACTAAGCATTCTTGATTCATCGTATTTTGGGTTGGTTCTGGTACCATCCGGGTTCATAAGAATTTGGATTTGTCTCGGTCCAACATTTTCACTTGGAACCTCACCCTTCTTTTGGTGCATTTCGACATGTCTTTTAAAGCTGGTCATACCACTACTTTGTTTATACACAAAAAACAGTTTCTTGTAATTTTTTACCTTACATTCAAGGGTTTGCATGTGGCCATTCTCATCTGTGGTCACCTTGTACCATTTGACCCACGGCTGATTGTATTCAGGAACTCTTCTAGTCTTCTTTACCACTTGTTGTTCTGGGGGAACACTTGTCAGAGGAAGGATTGATTCTTCTTCAATTTCAGTGACACTTCTCGAAGGAGTACCTTCTATAGGGGGGTGACATGACTCGATGCTACAGAAGAAGTGCCTCCATATGCATATGGTGGTGTCGGTTGATGTGTTTCTTGTGGAATATACATGTTTGGATCGTTTGAAGTATAATACGGTGCATACATTTGGGGGGGTTGTTGATAATTTAAATCTAGCGTTTGATCCCTTCTTTGATAATTTTGTGGATAATTTTGTGGATAATTAGGTGGTGGCATAGGTGGAGGTGGGCCAAAAATTTCTTGTGACATTCTCGCTCCAAAATCGTCTACCTCATCGTGATTAGGAGATGTCATCTTTTAAACCTATTCAAAAAAATAAATGTAAATTACTTCACATATTCAAAAAAACAAATCTAACATATTTTTTTAACCTATTAAAAATAAATCCGAAATTATAAACCTATTTAAATGTAAATCTAAATTCAATATAAATTAAATTAAATCTAAATTGAATCTAAATTAAATTAAATCTAAATTGAATCCAAATCTAAATCTAAATTAAATCTAAATTGAATCCAAATCTAAATTAAATCTAAATTAAAGCAAATAAAAGAAAAAGAAAAAGAAAACAAGGCATGAAGCCTCTGCTGGCTTTCAGCCTTTGCCGAATTTCTAAAGAAAAAAAAAAAACAAGGCAGGTGCCTCTGCCTCTGCCCTCTGTCTGCTGCCTTTGCCGAATTTCAAAAGAAAAAAAACAATATAAATCTAAATTCAAATCTAAATTAAATATAAATCTAAATTAAATATAAATATAAATTAAATCTAAATCTAAATTAAATCTAAATTAAAGTAAATCTAAATTAAATATAAATCTAAATTAAATCTAAATTATCTAGCATATTCAAAGTTTCAAACCCAATATAACCTATTCAAAACCGAATTAATATAACCTATTCATAAATAATAACCTATTTAAAAGTTAAAACCGAAATTAAATAATAAATCCAACCTATTGAAAACCAATTTATAATTAAAAACCTATTTATTCAAAACCTATTAGAAACCTATTTAGAATTCAAAACCGAAAATAATTAAAAACCTATTAAATCTAAATTAAATTTAAATTAAAAACCTATTAAATCTAAATTAAATTAAATTAAATCTAAATCTAAATTAAAGTAAATAAAAAAAACCAAGACAAGGAGGCAGCAAGCCTCTGTCTCTGTGACAGAGGGATCCGAACCAAAAAAAAAACCGAAATTAATATAACCTATTCATATATAATAACCTATTTAAAAGTTAAAACTGAAATTAAATAATAAATCAAACCTACTGAAAACCAATTTATAATTAAAAACCTATTTATTCAAAAACCTATTAGAAACCTATTTAGAATTCAAAACCGAAAATAATTAAAAACCTATTAAATCTAAATTAAATCTAAATTAAAAACCTATTAAATCTAAATTAAATCTACATTAAATTAAATCTAAATCTAAATTAAAGTAAAAAAAAAAAACCAAGACAAGGAGGCAGCAAGCCTCTGTCTCTGTGACAGAGGGATCCGAAAAAAAAATCTAACTCTAATTTGAACAAAAAAATATAACTCTAATTTTCAAAAATCTATTTCAAAAATCTATTTTAAGAAAAATATAACTCTAATTCAAATTTAACTTATTCAAAAAAATACTCTAACAAATTTAACTTATTCAAAAATCTATTTAAAATAAATAAATACAACTTGTTCTAACTTATTTTAAAAATCTATTTTAAAAAAATAACTCTAACAAATTTAACTTATTCAAAAAAATAACTCTACCAAATCCAACATATTCAAAAATAAAATATAAATCCAACTTATTTATCTAACAAATCTAACTTATTTATCTAGCAAAATATAAATCTAACATATTCACATATAAATCTAACATATTCAAAAAATATAAATCTAACTTATTTATCTAACATATAAAAAAATTAATCCGAAATTAAAAAAAAAAATCTAACCTATTTTAAAATAAATCTAACATATTCAAATGATCAAATAACATATTCAAAATTTAAAAATAAAATATAACATATTCAAAAAATAAAATCTAACCTATTTAAAAATAAAATATAACATATTCAAAAAATAAAATCTAACCTATTTAAAAATAAAATATAACATATTCAAAAAATAAAATCTAACCTATTAAATTTAGATCCGAATTTAAAAAATCAAATATAACATATTTGAAAAATCTAACCTACTAAAAAAATCCAACCTATTTATAAATAAACCTAACATATTTCAAAAATTAATCTAACCTATTCAAAAATAAATCTAACATATTTTAAAATAAATCTAACCTATTCTAAAAATAAATAGAACTTATTTAAATCTAACTTACTTACAAATAAAATCTCACATATTTCAAAAATAAATCTAACCAATTTTAAAATAAATAACCTATTTAAAATAAATAACCTATTCAAAAACCGATTTCAAAATAAATATAACCAATTTTAAAATAAATATAACCTATTTAGCACAAATAAAACCTATTTAAAATAAAATTTAACTTACTTAAAAATAAAAACCGAATTAAAAATTAAATCTAACCTATTTAAGCTATTTTGAAAATAAATCTAACCTATTTATAAATAAATCTAACCCATTTCAAAAATAAATCTAACCTATTCAAAAATAAATCTAATCTATTTTGAAATAAATCAAACCAATTCTACAAAATTAACAATAAATCTAACATATTTAAGCTACTTTAAAAATTAATCTAACCTATTTATAATAAAACTAACAATAAATCTAACATATTTAAGCTACTTTAAAATTAATCTAACCTATTTATAATAAAACTAACATATTTAAGCTATTTAAAAATTAATCTAACCTATTTACAATAAAATTAACAATAAATCTAGCTTATTTAATCTATTTTAAAAATTAATCTAACCTTTGCAAGATGAAATAAACTTGCGCCTTTGCGGGATGAAATAATCTTGCTCCACCGTATCTTGCGCCTTTGCGGGATGAAATATACTTGCTCAACCGTATCTCGCGCCTTTGCGGAATAAAATAAATTTGCAACTATATTTTTTTTTCTAATAATTAAATTAATTTGGGAACAATAAAAAATAATGAGAGTATGAATGAGAGTATGAGAAATTGAGAATTAGATTGAGAATAATGTGAGTTTGGTGTGAAAATGAGAGAAGAATGGGGTGTATTATAGGAAAATTTTGGGGGGGAAAATTCGGATTACTATAGTAGTACAGTAACTGGAGCCGTTGGATTCAAAAAATTTCGAAAATCTACAGTGCTACAGTAAATTGTCAAATCTACAGTGCTACAGTAAACTGTCAAATCGGGTCCAGCACTCCAGGCGGGTCCAGTCACGGGTCCGGGTACACGGGTAAGGGTAGCGGGTAAATGGGTGCGGGTACACGGGTATTCGGGCTCGGGTACGGCGGGTACGGGTACACCCGGGTTTTTTCTAAAAATAGAGGACATGCCCGTTTGAGACCCGTACCCGTGTACCTGTTTACCCAGGTATACCCGCGCTCGGGTACGGGTACCCCGGGCACCGGGCACGGGCGGACCGGGTTCGGGCAGCCCCCCCCCCCGGGCAGTGTCAAACCACTAGCTCTGTCTATAGTTATTGAGCAACGCGTGTCTTCTTCACTCGATGTCTCCCGTCTTTTCTTTTACAGTTCGTATAGTTCGTATAGCTTTTACCGTGTAACTCTCCATCTCCTCTTCTCACTAAATGTTTTTTTCCATAGATAATCTCTTTGTCTAAACCATCTATTCTAAGTCTCAATCTCTAATTTATTTGTCAAAACCTCTATTGAATCACTAATCAGGAAAGGTGGGAAGCGCGCGGTTCCATCGGCAATAAGACAAAAGGAGCACGTGCGATATCTAATCCAGCCTTTCTCCCTATTGCATCTCTATATAACGGTTCTGCTACCTCACTCCAGCCCGGTTCTGCCCATTTGGCTGCTACGATATCTTATTGGAAGTAGTTATCTGTTCTACTTCGATTACGCTGCTACACGGCCAAATTGAAGACCACTCCTCTTTAAACAAAATAATTTAACTGGATTGAGAACCCTAGGGCCCATGCTGCTGTGTTCCCTTGCCCTCTCCCTTTTATCTTCCCTTGAATTCGCTACTAAAGCTATTCAGTCGTTGTAGCCACAAAAGAAATTATATATTGGAGATTAATTTATTGATTTTGCATTTCTTTTATCAAAAATCCGACTCCTGGAAAATTCGACTTTCAGTGAAAGTCTTCGGAAGGGGCGTTCACTCCATTTTCAAAATTTGCCCTTCATAAATTTATAATGTAAAATTATTTTGTGCAATTTTATACTAATTTCGTCATTTCTCTTTCCAATATGCATTGTTTCATAGAATTCAGACTTCGAAAAGACGGCGCACAATCCTTCCATCAGGAGATAATTCGAAGAGGTCAACCTTCAATCGTTCCTCCAATTGGCACTTCTTGAGGTAACGAAACTAACCAGGTCCTCCAGTTTTGTATCATATTCTGACATGCATGTGTTGTTACCACTTAATTTAATGCTAATTGCATCAACATGCATTAACGACAAGTTTTGTGTTCTACTGTCACAGCTCCTAAAAAATTGCAGCAATTGCATTAATATGCTTCGTATTTTTCCCTTCTCGGTTTCCGAAGTTGTTATTGTTACCTACCAATTAATGTATGCTTTTTTTCTAATACACCGTATTGCACAAATATGGTTGAGTTCACAAATGAACTTGATGAACTTAAGAACACCCTAGTTCTACTCGCATTGTTAATATCTAATATACAAAGAATTAAGAAGTTACTTTTAACAATTTAAAATTTTAAAATTAATTATTAGTTAGCAATATTATTTTCATGATGTCATAAATAAATTATAATAAATTCATCCACTGTACATTAATGCACGTAAAACAGAAAAAGGAGCCCCACCATCAAGAAAATATTCATTGATTCCACATCAGTATGCTCTAGAGTCTAGACATGTGCACCAACAATCGAATCCGTAACCTTCCAATTATTGTAAAAGATAATCTTTTTAACTTTGCACGAATTTCAAAACACAAATAATACTATCCATGTGCCATCCTGAATAGGGACAGTTTTTTGAAAAAATCTAAAGCCGTAAAATAGTGGACAAAATTAGGCTAGTGATAGCTAAGCAATCAATACTATAACAGTGAAAAGGGTTCAATTGTGTGATGGTCAGATTGCCGAAATTTTTATTAACGTCCAAAAAATAATTCAAATTTCACAATCTACACATGTTTTTTGAAAAATTCCAAAACTAACCAATCAGCTGAATAATTTGGCGGAAATTCTCTAAATTTCTGTCAAATTATATGGCAAATTTGGAATTCCTATTTATGTTGAATAATTAAGCGGAAATATGATTTTCTGATTTTTTATTTTAATTAAATAGAAGATGTTCTGCTTTTTATTTTTTCTATTGAAATATTAGAAATATTTTTATATTTTTTGAAAAATAGATGGAGTGCTATAAAATTGAATTTACTAGAAAGATTGCGACAAATAATCCGGATCAACATTTTTCAGACATGATTTTTTGCGGCTGTAAAAAAAATTAAAATATTTCTTGGTGTGTTACTGGAAAAAAATAAAAATATTTTGGATCTGAGTTATTGATCCCGGTTCAATCACTTCTAGATAAATAAAAAATTATCATGGTCCTTCTAGTAAATTCAAAATTAATTCTAAAGTACTCCATCTATTTCTCTAGAAGTTATTTTAATATTTTTCTTAAAATCACTTCTAGAGTTTGAATGTACTAGAGGACCATGATATTTTTTTATTTACCCAGAAGTGATTTTTGAACTGGGATCATTAACTCAGATCAAAATATTTTTATTTATTTTTCCAGTAACACACCAAGAAATATTTTAATTTTTTTATAGACGCAAAAAATCATGCCTGAAAAATGTGGATCCGAGTTTTTTTGTCGCAGTCTTTCTAGTAAATTCAATTCTATAGTACTTCATCTATTTTCCAAGAAATATAAAAATATTTCTAATATTTCAATTAAAAAATAAAAAATCAGAACATCTTCTATTTAATTAAAATAGAAAATCTATTTTCCGCTGAATTATTCAACTAGAAATAGGAATTCCAAATCTGCCAAATTATTTAGCGGATTTGTTAGATTTGGAATTTTGTTGAAACGGATGTAGATTGTGAAAAATTTGATTATATTTTGGAATATTTAATAAAAATTTCGGGTCATGTTGTGATAGAGATTCAATCAGAAGAAGCGTCAAAACTCAACATAGGTTTATTAAAAAAGAATAATCGACAATAGAAATAAAAAACTGAAAAAGAGAAGCAACCTCTGTGCTCCTTAAAAATAAAAATGATTTCAAAGTGTATGTTGGAGTTGATAAATAATTTTAAGATGACTCTATCATGCTCAAGCTCATCAAAATAGTAGAAAAAAAAAAATTTCAATTACATGACATGTCATCAATAATTGAAATAAGCAAAAATATGTCTACGGGTTTAGAAAGGAGAAAAGAAATAAGCAACAATTAATTAAAAAAAATGTAATATAAGTAAGAATACAAGTAGCCTCGGTACGAGGAGTCCGCATCGTCTGCATTAACTCAAAAGAACATCTTTTGAGTTAACTAATTTCGGCTGTCTGATTTTAAACAGAGCCAATCTGGCTCTAGCTTATAATGCAAGGGCCTTTAGTATTAGTGTGGATCTAGTTCTCACGGATCTTAAAGCGAACCGTACAGTGCAGATGTATTAACTCTGAATGATTTTTTTTTAGTTAACACAGAGGATACGAATTCCGGTACGAGACTATAAAAAACATTTCAAAATTAGATAATTTAAATTGAGGAGGGTTCAAATGCCTCCATTTTTTGTGCCTCCACCATGCCTCTATTTTTAAAAACTTTAATAACTCGAAATTTATAACTTAAAAGTCAAAATAAAAACCGTTAGATGTGATCTATGTTTTTTTCTCTACATGCTCATAAAAAATTATTTTAATTTTATTTTTATGTGAATCAATAAGTTGAAAAATCAACGTCTAGAAATTATTCACATTAGTACGTTTTTTGCAAGCTCTTGATGACAACCAAAACAAAATTGAAATGTTATAATTTTTTACATGTGCATAGATAAAATGATGTAGATCATATCTAACGGTTTTATTTTGACTTTTAAGTTTTAAATTTCGAGTTATTAAAGTTTTTAAAAATGAAGATATGATGGAGGCACAAAAAATAAAGGCTTTTGAACTCTCCTCATTTAAATTACGTCTGGGATTCCTTTATGAATTTGATTCAAATAATTTCTATTCTTAGTTTAAAAAAAAGCTGCTTGTGGCTAAAAGTGCGCTACAGTATGGTAAAAAAAACAAAACAAAGTACTGCATGAGTAGGGATGGCAAAAAAGCCCGATTGGCCCGGAGGCCCGTTAATATCCGCCCGGCCTGCCCTTTACCCGGTCGGCCCAGCACTGTAACAGGCCAGGTAAGGCCGGGCCTAAAGACGGGCCAGGTCAGGCCTGGGCTTAAGCCGAAGCCCACAGGCAGCCCGCTGGGCCTATAATTTAATACATACAGAAATTTATTTTGAGTTTAGGGTTTAGTTTTGAGTTGGCTCCCGAGTCTCCCGAATACTCTCTCTGTCTCTCATTCAAAATTCCTCTTTGTCGGCTGCCGCTCCTCTCTCCTTCGCTCCTCTCTCTCTCGCACTGTGCCGGCTAGCCGCTCCTCTCTCTCTCGCGCCTCTCTCTGCCGCTGCCGCTCTCTCTCTCTCGCCCTGTGCGCTGCTCCTCTCTCGCACTGTGCCGGCTGCCTCCTCTCTCTGCCGCGCCTCTCTCTGCCGCTGCCGCTCCTCTCTCTGCCGCTGCCGCGCCTCTCTACTGGTACAGTACCGTACCCTTCTAAGTTAGAATTAGCTTGTTAGAAATTGGTAAGAGTACAGTACCGTACCATGTTTTGCACTTTTGCTGTGCCTTGCTTGTTGGAATTAGCTTGGAAGAAATTGTTAGTGCCGACTAAGTTTGATAATTGATTCCTGGCATTAACCTTTTCTAGGGTTTTTTTATCTCAAAATATGAGAAGCTACTTGATCAAAGTTGAACCATACTTTGTCTAAAAACTGAATTTGGCTTATTTGCTTTGTTTCAAATTTTAAATTGGTAAGAGTCGAATATTTTTAAATTTGGCTTATTTGGGCATATTTGCTTTGTTTCAAATTTTAAATTGGTAAGAGTCGAATATTTTTGAACTTATGAAGGTAAAATATTCAGCAGTTTTTAGAGGGTAATTATGTTAATTTGGATTGTGCAAGAATGTGCATCAAATTGCACCTTACTCATGTACTTTTTATATTTATTTTCATTAAAGCATTACATTGTTGTATTTTTCCTTACTGCCCCATGTTTTATTTTATCTATTAAAAAAATACAATGCTGAAACTTTTCAATGCATGTAAAAAATACAATGCTGAAACTTTTAACTATGAGTTGTCTTTTTTTTTCAGATTTGGGAGAAGGTAATCCATTTAAGACATATTGTGATGATTTAGATGGAGATGGAGATGGAGATGTAGATGCTGAGGTAACTCTTCTTCTTATTTTTTTATTAATTGGATGTTATTAAAAAATTGGGTAAGTATAGATATATAACTCTTAGGGTAGCTGCTGATTGTAATTTTGTATATATATAGGGCAGCTGCTGCCTATTTTTTGCATATATATAGTTGCTGCCTTTTTTGCATATATATAGCTGCTGCCTATTTTTTGTATATATATAGCTGCTGCCTATTTTTGTATATATATAGCTGCTGCCTATTTTTGTATATATATAGCTGCTGTCTATTTTGTATATATATAGCTGCTGCCTATTTCTTCTATTTTGTATATATGTAGTTGTATTTTGTAAGAGGACACACTCTCCTTGTTTCATTGGTTACACAATCATAACAGATGCAATTGCCTTCTATATAGCATAATACTTGACAAGGAATATGGCAGGGTTTGGATGGGTTGATATGTAAGGCTAAGGTATAATTAATCGATTCTGTAATTAGGTATTAGGTGCTTGTAGTCCTTTTGCTTAGTTATATTTAATTTGGTAGTAGCTGCAAACTTGTTATAATTATATATCTTGCTCAAAACATTGATACTGTTACGGTTATTGTTAAACAAGAATCAGTTCTGTTTTTGTTGTACTGAACATTGTCGAACAGTATAAGAATGTTATATGTTACTAATGATTTATAAAATAGAAAGCTGCTGCCTAATACAAAGGTTTTTTGCTGCTGCCCTAATACAAACTTGTTTTTTGCTGCTGCCTAATACAAACTTGTTATAATTGGTAGTAGCTGCTGCCTATTTTTGCTGCCTAATTCAAGGTTTACTTTATACAAAATAGAAGACATTAATTTATATAACTTCCTGTATGAATTAATTAATTGTTAGATGCGGAGAATAGACCGAAGAGAGAGTAGTTGGGTTACAATGCTTTGTTATTACCAATATTTGTGTAATTGTTGTTAAATGGTTTTTATTTTTTATCTTATTGTTTACATTTTTCTTACTTTGTTGTAATTATGGAAAAACTATGTTGTTTGTTAGTTAAATTACATCTCGTTGTTTATTTGCTATTAAATTAAACTTCATTTGTTGTGATTGTGTAATTGTGGAATTGCTTATTTGTGTAATTGTTGCTTATTTGTGTAATTGTTGCTTATTTGTGTAATGTGTATTGCTATTAAATTAGACTTGCTGTAAGAACAATTATGCATCATTTCTTTTGTAATTGCTTATTTGTGTAATTGCTTCTGCCTTAATTGTCTCTTATTTTCTCGTCGTAAAAATTATCTTTACGTTATACTTGTATTTGGAATTAAGGCATACCACAGGCTACAGTTTCTGGAAAAGAAAAAAAAAGTTGGAGAAATTCGTCCTCTAAAAAATGAATTGGGCATGGCCGGGCCGGGCCGGGTAAGGCAGCCCATTGGCAGCAGGCAGAGCAGGCAGCGGCAGCCTGGGCCTAGAGGAAAAGCCTATATGGCAGGCTGTGCGCTGAGATTTCAAGCCCGTTAGACTGGGCCAGGCAGGCGGGCCATTAATTTTTACGGGCAGGGCTAGGCCTGGGCTTTGGCAAAATACCCGTAGGCTAGGGCCCATTGCCATCCCTATGCATGAGAA
>JAJGRW010000142.1:0-23522 GCA_025461045.1 Carex parvula | reverse complement strand
ATGGAGGCATGATGGAGGTATGAAAAATGGAGGCATTTGAACCCTCCTCATATAATATATATAATTTTTTTATAATTACCCGATCAGGTAACGGGTACGGAATAGACTTTACCTGTATCCTTATCCGTTTAGATAACGAAAAAAAATCTTTATCCGTACCCGTATCTGTACCTGATAAGTTTACGAAAAATAATTCTTACTCATTCCCGTCTTATAGAATACGGTACGGATCGAGGTAAACAGATAAAAGGGTGTCATTGACACCCCTAGACATAGTGCTTGCTTAATCAGGAAATAGTGGGACCCACATGTATTTTTTTTGTACAAAATGCTGTCTACTAAGACTACTTGCGCTAATCATTGTTTTGGGGCTGTTTGGATAAGAAACATTCCTGTCATGATCGGGAGTGAATATTGGACGTGATACTTTCTTTCATTTTTACTGGTTTAATGTGACACGAAACATTGCAATGCGGGTTTTGTTTTTTCTTTCGACCCATTAGACCCATAAAACGACTCCCTGCATCGTTGCCTGCACCAATGATATTGCTGAAAAAATAGAGTAAAGATGTTGTCCCCCGCACTCCAGTCCTCTAAACGTCCCCCCATTCTAACTAGCTTTGTCAATCATTAAACCACCTTGAAAAACGTGTAAAACGTGTAAAAGATGAGTCCAGTTTTTTCTTTAAATACTTGATATCTTAGGTATGAATACTTGATGAATTATATATGAATATTTGATATATTAGGTATGAATACTTTCCATTTTGTATAAATACTTTCCATATATGAATATTTGATGAGTCTAGTTTTTTCTTTAAATACTTGATATCTTAGGTATGGATACTTGATGAATTATATATGAATATTTGATATATTAGGTATGAATACTTTCCATTTTGAGAGAATATTTTCCATATATAAATATTTGATACCTTGAAAAACGTGTAAAAGTATGTCATCATGGATCTCATTTGAAAGAGAAAATTGTGTAGAACACGTTCGTAATTTTAGATTTGCAAAATTCCTCATAGATCGTCAGAAATATTGGTTAGATTGAACGGAGAAAAAAAAATCACCTTGAAAAACGTGTAAAAGATAAGTAATGTGTCAATTTTTTTTTTAAATACTTGATATCTTAGATATGAATACTTGATGAATTATACATGAATACTCGATGAATTATATATGAATACTTGATGTCTTAGATATTCATACTTTCCATTTTGTATGTGAATTAATTTAATCAATGAATGTAGCACTAGTGGTGTGATCCACGTGACTTTTTGGTTGCGGTCCCCAATGCAGTCTGACAGTTACTGCCCCCGAAAAGTAATGGTCCCCAGTTTATATGTGAATTAATACTTGATATCTTAGGTATGAATACTTGATGAATTATATATGAATACTTTTCATTTTGTATGTGAATTAATGTATGTTGAATAGATGTCTGACAGTTGTACTTTGACCGTTAGGGGACATTTAGGGAACTGAATGGGGAGATTGTTAGTCGATTCTGAAAAATAATCCAGAAAAGAGAATTATATGTGAACTACGCGACCGATATTTCACACAGATCTTGACACGATTTGGACGACCGATATCCCTCTTACATTGTCCTTTGACCGATATTTCACACATTTCCCATTGCTAATCATTGTCCTTTGAATTCACAGAAAAAGAAAAAAAAATCAGACCGGCCAAACTTTAGCCAGCCGAATATTTAATCAGGCGGGTCAAAATTTGACTGATTTGGACACTTTTAAAAATATTCTGTCAAACTGGTCATATTTGTTAATTTATATTTAATATTGGATATTAAAAAAAAGTTGGACCAATCGGCACAATTTGCAATTTGTAAAAAATTAAAAATAAAATATGTTGCTGTCCGGATACATGTCCGATCCTTTTAGTCCCACACCAACGGAAATGATTGATTGAGCTTTTTATTTATAACCAGAGGTGTAAACCGAGTGAAATCGGAGCGGATAATGCTGATATCAAATTCATATTTATATTTCAGTGAGTAGATACGAATACTAGTAAATAAATGTCAAAATGTAAAATCAAATTCACCTTAAATAAATATGGATAATTCGTGGATACGAACGAAATGATTATCGGATAATTGAGTCATATGAGTATTAAAATACAAATACTAACTAACAAAATTCAAATACATAATTTGAGTTAGTAAAAAACAATTTTAATAGTGATAATTAACAACATTAAAATTTTGAGTGCGAAGATTAAGTTCATTATTAGAGTAAAAAAGCAAACTTATAATGGTTTATAAAAACAGTTTGTCTTTATCTGCAAACTTGAGTTCGTCGTCTTGTTTTTGTACCATTATTTTCGGAGTGTGTTGCAGTCTTTCATTCTTTTGAGTTCGTCGTCTTGTTTTTGTACCATTATCTTCGGAGTGTGTTGCAGTCTTTCAAATCAAAAGAATGAGATAAAAATTCAAAACAAATTTGCGGGATGTCCGGACTGTGCGGACGCTTAGTCCCACAAGCGAGAGGGAGTATATCAGAGAGAGCGGTATATAACCTCTTAGGCTACGTTTGGATGCACTCTAGAATAGCTAGAATAGCTACTGTTTAGAATAGTAAATAAGAACAGCTACTGTTTAAGAACAGTGCTAACTTGAGCTATTCGGAATAGTGAAAATGTTGTTTGGATTGAATATTAGGAATAGAGTTTGGAGGAAATAAATAGAATAATAATTTATGTGTTAGATTAAATCTTTTTATTAATACGTAATATAAAAATCTTTTTATCCAATACGTAATATAATATTAATTTAATTATTAAATAAAATATTAGATTAAATATAATATAATTATTACATTAAATTGAATATAATACAATATAATATTAATTTAAATATTAAATGTAATATAATATTATTTTAAATATTAGATTAGTATTAAATAAAATATTAGATTAAATATAATATAAATTAGATTAAATATAATACAATATAATATTAATTTAATTATTAAATGTAATATAATATTATTTTAAATATTAGATTGGTATTAAATAAAATATTAGAGTAAATATAATATAATATTAGATTAAATATAATACAATATAATATTAATTTAAATGTTTAATGTAATATAATATTATTTTAAATATTAAATTAGTACTAAATAAAATATTATATCAAATAAAATATTATATTAAATATAATATAATATTAGTTTAAATAATACAATATAATATTAATTTAATTATTAAATGTGATATAATATTATTTTAAATATTAGATTAGTATTAAATAAAAATATTATATTATATTATTATATTAAATATAATATAATACAATATAATATTAATTTAATTATTAAATGTAATATAATATTATTTTAAATATTAGATTAAATATAATATAATGTAATATTAATTTAAATGTTTAATGTAATATAATATTATTTTAATATTAGATTAGTATTAAATATAATATTATATTAAATATAATATAATATTAGTTTAAATGTAATACAATAATATTAATTTAATTATTAAATGTAATATAATATTCTTTTAAATATTAGATTAGTATTAAATAAAATATTATATTATATTATTATATTAAATATAATATAATATTAGTTTAAATATAATACAATATAATATTAATTTAATTATTAAATGTAATATAATATTATTTGAAATATTAGATTAGTATTAAATAAAATATTAGATTAAATATAATACAATATAATATTAATTTAAATGTTAAATGTAATATAATATTATTTTAAATGTTAGATTAGTATTAATATTGAAAGCTCCAATCGCTATTCCAACTTTTTGTTAGAATAGCGGAACAAGGCTATTCTTCTTGTTCCGAATAGCAAGTAGTACGTTTGGTTGCTCAAGCTATTCGAATAGCAATGCTATTCTAAGAATAGCACTATTCTTAGTGCATCCAAACATACCCTTAGATGCTTTTGTCTACAATAAGTTGGTGAGATCACAGGGGAGAGAGTGCAAATCATCGAAAAATGTTTCATGCGATCCCGTTTAGTTGTTGCCGGATTTATCCGGATATCAGATCCGTTTAGTATGAAATATAATTATCTGAATCCGTTTCCCCGCGTCTTCTTACAATATTGAATGATTATCAACGAATCCGTTTATCCGAAATCGGATCTGGTGCGGATTTGGCACCGGATAATCCGAATGATTATCAATGAATCTGTTTATCCGAAATCGGATTTGGCATGATAATCCGTATCTGTTTTCAGTCCCACCAAGAAGTTAATTTGCGAATAATTCGAATTTGAGCACCTTGAGAATCAATCAATGAATAAATTGTTAATTTGCGAATTTTACGTTTTATTTGCATTATACTTGCAAAAATTCCTTGCGCCTTGATTTTGAAATCTGGAGAAATTTTGAAATCGTGAGGTATTCTCGTCTTTCTAGGCCAACTAGACCATCACGTGTTACAACTCCAAAACTTTTTCAACCTCCTGAGATCCTCTCCAATTTTAAAAGAATTCATTGCATGATTAACGAAGATCTAACTGTTGGATCTGAATTAATGGTTTAAATCTTTTTAGAACCATCCAACTAAATTTGAAAAATAGAAGAGGAACTTCAAGTGTTAAGCATCTCTGACTAGACAGAGTTAGTGAGGTTTAAAGTTTAAACTTGATCTTCTGTGTCTCCTTTTTTGTTTTCTTGTTGTATCGAATCATTTTCGAATTATACCTGAATCACGAATTTTTGACTCCGCTGAACCGAACCTGAATTTTTCGTTTTGTCACTATGATTCTGATTAAAGAAGCATCTGGAGCGGATTCGGCACGGATAATCCGTATCCGTTTTCAGTCCCACTAAGAAGTGTTATTTAATTATGATTAAAGAAGGAAACTGAATGATTATCAGGATCCGAATTCGTTTATCCGAAATTGGTCTGGAGCGGATTCTTTCAGTCCTACTAAGAAGTCATTTAATTCTAATTAAAGGACTGATTGGTGAGATTAAGAGCTAAATGAGTGTTCTAAGGAGGTTATTTGGTTATGCTTTTGAGAGAATTAATGAGGAAATCAGGGTTAGATATGAAAATGTTACTAGTAATTTTAATATATTTATAACTAATTTAACTAATAAATTAGTGAATCCTTTATCTTTCTAATTCTTTATTGTAAATTATGTTTAAATTTTGCACCAACTTCTCTAAAAGGTTTCAAATAAGACCATAATAACAACTTAATGATTCGTGAAAGATTCGGCGGGGTCAAAACTTTGTGATTCGGGTATAATTCGAGTATATTTCGGAAATAAGTAAGAATTATATATTGAGTCTGTATCAGAGATCTTAGTCCCAAGATTATATTTAACGTACCTATCGACCTGATTTTAAAGATAGTTGTTCTTTGCCTTTTACTATAAATATTGACCGAAAGGTATTAAAATAATTGTTTAGAAGGATTGGTTAGCACTTGGGTTGTACCTGTACCACTTAGAATTGTATGACTAAAACTACTTCTAGAATCTTATTATTATACATCGGGCTTTGGCATTATGGCACAAGGAGGGTTTTACCGAAATGGAAATGTGTTGTTTTTCGATACAGTGGAGGAAAAAAGAAATCTGAGTGGATATGAATTTTGGTTAAGATGCAAAATAAAAGAACTAGCTTTCGAACTTGCAAATAACCTTAAAGAGCGGTGGTGGCAAAGGATACGATGTCGGTGGCTGGATTCTCCGAAAACAGTTAGTGACTTTAGGACTATAAGTGTGATCAATATCATACCCAAACTGATCTCGAAAGGCTTAGCTAATCGGCTTAGAAGAAAATGCCAGACTTGATTTCTTCAAATCAAACAGCCTTTATTCGAGGCCGGTAAATATCGGAAAATTTCATAGCAACGAGAGAAGTACTACAACATATCCATGAAGCCGGCCATAGGGCAATCTTTCTAAAATTGGATTTTGCAAAGGCATTCGATTCGATTGAGTAGGTATTTCTTTTTACAGTCACGGCTGCAAGGGGGTTCCTATTAAGATAGATCGGATGGATAAAAGCACTACTACAAATCAGCTTCATCAAGGGTGCTTGTGAATGGTGCTTCTTCAGACTTCTTCTTTCATAAGAGGGGTCTAAAGCAAGGGGATCCGTTATCCGCAATGTTTTTTAACATTGTGGTTGATGTGCTCCAAAAAATGGTGATAGCAACAAACATAACTCTACACGGAGGAATAACGCAAAAGATTAGAGATTCTATTATTGCATACCAATACACGGATGACACAACTATCATAGCCTCGGCTGATTTAACCTCATTACTATCACTCAAATTGGTCATTCAGTTATTTGCTTCTATTTCGGGCTTGAAGGTGAATTTCAATAAAAGCAACTTTATACCCTTAAATATGGATGAAGAAGACTTGATTGGATGCACACAGTGATTGGATGCCCAAAGATGGTTTTCCCTATAAACTATCTTAGGATGCCTCTATCCATTTCAAAATAAAAAATGGAGGAATTCTTACCTTTGATTGAGAGTGTCGAAAGAAAACTTGGAGGGTGGAAGAGGAAAATGATCTCAAGAAGAGGGAGATTGAATTATTGAAACAATTTTAATTGCGGAAAGTATACGGGAAGTTATAAATTGCTTATGGTGGTCGTTCCAATCTAATAAAGTTTCTAATATTAAACTTGTGATAACCTATTATTTATATAAAGAGGAGGGTTCCAATGCCTCAATTTTTCATGCCTCCACCATGCCTTCATTTTTTAAAACTTTAATAACTCAAAATTTAAAACTTAAAAGTCAAAATAAAACCTTTGGATATGATCTATATCATTTTATCTATGCACGTGTAAAAAATTATGACATTTCAATTTTATTTTGGTTGTCATCAAGAGCTTGTAAAAAACGTACTAATGTGGATAATTTCTAGACGTTGATTTTTCAACTTATTGATTCACATAAAAACAAAATCAAAATGTGATAATTTTTTATGAGCACATAGATAAAATGATGTAGATCATATCCAACGGTTTTATTTTGACTTTTAAGTTTTAAATTTTGAGTTATTAAAGTTTTAAAAATGGAGGCATGGTGGAGGCATGAAAAATTGAGGCATTGGAACCCTCCTCTTATATAAATACATGAAGGTAAACCAATTTTTGGTAAAAAAATGACGCAGGACAATAAATATATTTGTTGTTAATACGTCTAAAGATATCAGAATTTTTGAAGAACAATAATGTACCTCTTTATCAACAAATATAAAGTCGTGAGAATTTTTTTTCCATCTGTTGCGCTATGAGCTGTCCATAGTTTTGTGATTCTTCCCCTAATTCTTTGCCGGTACATTCCAGGTTTAAGCATTGCAATGGGCGTTATATCCATCCGAGCAGCCATCTAGATATCTATGGAAATGCTGAAAGTGTTAGATAAAAGTAGTAAATTTGTGTAAACTGTTTTAAGTATGGAAGTAACTATAAATATATTTTAATCAAAATATTTGTTCCTACATGAGCAGGTAATAGAACCAATGATTCAATACAGCTAAAGTACTTGATTACTATCATTAAGGAAAATTGATTCTTGTTTACCGTCATCAAGGAAAGTTTATGGTTTGATTTCTATTCTATTTGCAAGAGGGCATGTCAGTTTGTTTTGGCTTTTATGCACTCGGCAGACTAATATTCTTTTTTTCACAATTTCTTCAAATTTCTTCTACACAAACTATCATTTTAAGTTCATAGACTCGTAGTACATTGGTTGTTGAGTGTCTGTGTCAAATTTTCAATTTCTGGATCAAATGGGGAAGGCCTGTTTCAATCCATAGTGCAGTTGGTTCTCTGTACTATGAGTTTTGCCAATTTTCTTTGTCATTTTTTGTTGTTTGAATTCTTGAATGTCAAGGGGTAATCTGAATTAATTGATGTCTTCTTAATGATGTCAGGTACACCTCATATTTATCTCATATTTTTAGTAATTTTATCCATCCAACTTTGTATCATCAGCACAACAGTTCAGGATTGTTGTACGGTACCACTTTGTGGCTTGAATTCCTCCTTACTTGATTATCAGTTGAATTTGAAATTTCTCCAGGTTATTCTTTGCTGTTTATTTTGTAGGCTATGCAATTTTGAGGATTTAAGGAATAACCTGGAGGATTTCATCAATGTTTCAAAACAACACGTTGACTAAATTTTCTGGTAACAGCAAGATGCAGTTTTTTCTTTTTTCTAAACTGCTGAAATTTGAAGATCAATTCCCACTAATTGGGTACACTCAATTTTGTGTTGTTTTATATGAAAATGTTCAGTAAATCATGATCTAAATGCATGTGTAGCAGTTTGGTAAGATTCAACTCGTAGGTATTTTTTTCATTTCAATTCGTAACAGCTCGATAAATGATGTGCAATATGGTGTACCAGAAAATATCATGCTCGATAGATGATGTGCAATACAATGTACCAGAAAAAATCATGCATCAATTTGTAGGTAACAATAACAACTTCAGAAACCGAGAAGAAAAAAAATATGAAGCATATTAATGCATATTGATGCATATTGATGCAATTTTTTGGGAGCTGTGACAGCATAACACAAAACTTGTCGTTAATGTATGTTGATGCAATTGGCATTAAATTAAGTGGTAACAATACATGCATGTCAGAATATGATACAAAACTTGAGGACCTGGTTAGTTTCGTTACCTCGAGAAGTGCAAATTGGAGGAACGATCAAAGGTTGAACCTCTTCGAATTATCTTATGATGGAAGGATTGTGCGTCGTCTTTTCGAAGCCGAGATTCTATGAAACAATGCATATTGGAAAGAGAAATGACGAAATTAGTATAAAATTGTACAAAATAATTTTACATTATAAATTTATGAAGGGCAGATTTTCAAAATGGAGTGAATGCCCATTTCCGAAGACTTTCACTGAAAGTCGAATTTTTCAGGAGTCAAATTTTTGATAAAAGAAAAGCAAAATCAATAAATTAATCTCAAATATAGAATTTCTTTTGTGGCTACGGTTGAATAGTTTTAGTAGCGAATTCAAGAGAAGATAAAAGGGAGAGGGCAAGGGAACACAGCAGCCTGGGCCCTAGGGTTCTCAATCCAATTAAATTATTTTGTTTGAAGAGGTCCTCAATTTGGCCGTGTAGCAGCGTAATCGAAGTAGTACTGATAACTACTTCCAATAAGATATCGTAGTAGCCAAATGGGCAGAACCGGGCTGGGGTGAGGTAGCAGAACCATTATGTAGAGATGCAATAGGGAGAAAGGCTGGATTAGAGATCGCATGTGCTTCTTTTGTGTCGTTGCCGATGGAACCGCCTCTCACCTTTCCTGATTAGTAACTCAACAGAGGATTTTGGCAAAAAAATTTAGTGATTGAGACTTAAAATAGATGATTTAGGTAAAGAGATTATCTAATGAGAGGAGGGAGATAGAGAGTTACACGGTGAAAGCTGTACAAACTGTAAAAGAAAAAAACGGAAGACATCGAGGGTAGGAGACACGCGTCGCTCAATAACCTATAGACAGAGCAAAGCAAAGAAAGATTGGATCTGCATGAGAGCAAAGCAAAGAAAGATCAGATCTGCATCGAACGGAGTAATGCTACAGTAACACCTCCATCCAAAATTAAATATATAAATAGATGTCGGCATGAATCAGTTACTAAATTTTGTCCATTTCTCCTTTTTTTTTATATAAAAAGTTATCATATATTTATTTAATAATATTATCTGCAAGCCAAGTTGGGATTTGAGCTCTTTTTTCTTGTTCAGCCCTATGTATAATCATTATTTCGGGGCTGGCTACTATGCTTATATAAGCATATGCCCACATATGCTTATAACTCATTTTTGCGTTTCCAATGTTCAAATGGTCGATCCGACCGTTCATCTTGTTCTCCATATTAATATGTGCTTGGAGACTAAATTTTACATTTTTCTGAATTTTTTTACTATTTATTAAGCCACTTTGAAAATTGCTGATCTGGGTGAACAGTAAAAACAGTGTTTCCAAAATTCTGGACCATATGATCAGTAATTTTCAAAGTGGCTTAATAAATAGTAAAAAAATTCAGAAAAATATAAAATTTGGTCTCCAAGCACATATTAATATGAAGAACAAGATGAACGGTCGGATCGACCATTTAAACATTGAAAACGCAAAAATACTTATTTAAGCATATATGGGCATATGCTTATATAAGCATAATAGCCAAGCACCATTATTTCTACCAAATAGCCTATATGAATCTTATATATAGATGTATGTAAGCACTAAAGAGATTCTCACCTTAAGAGAACCAAAAGAGACACAAAATAAAAACATGATGATAGAAGAAGAAATAGTAATTATAGGAGGAGGAATAGCTGGTTTGGCGACAGCTTTGGCACTTAAACGGGTCGGGTTCCAGGCACGGGTTTTGGAGCGCAACCCGGAGCTTCGAGCGGGTGGTACGGCACTCACTCTCGTAACAAATGCCTGGTTTGCACTGAGAGCACTTGGAGTAGATCATAAACTTAAGTCTGTTTATCAACCAATCAACAAGTAAGTAAATTATCATCAATTGGTACCACTTTCCACAATTAGGTTTTTCACTCATCTTATTGGTTGTTGTTTATCCAATTTCGATTCCACGATCAAGTGACCGATTCCGATTCCGATTCCGATTTTCAGAACCATGGATTTACTGTCATCTCAGATCTGATTGTATATTTATATCAGGTCGTTGGTTACAAACTTGGACACAGGGGCTGTGCAAGAGCTTGGCTTCTCTGGGACAAAAGAAAATAGGTATGAAATTCATAAAAGATACTTGCTATTTTTCATTCAAATGGAGCTCGTAAAAATTATACTTGACAGCCGCCGTTAAAGTTTTCAAAAAAAAAAAAATGGAGCTTGCAATTATATGCAACTCAACTTTTATTAAATCATTTGTTAAGAAATTTAGAACTAAATACATTGTTCTGTTTATTGATGCAATAGGGAGGATGCAGGGGTGATAACGGTGCACAGGAAGGCGTTGCTCGAGACGCTAGCAGAGGAACTGCCATCTGATACTATTAGGTTTTCATCTAATCTCATCTCCATTAAGAGCGATACTCTAAAAGATTCCTCCAAGGCCACTCTCTTGCATTTGGAAGATGGTACTGTTATCAAAGCTAAGGTACTTGAAAAGTATCAATTATAGGTCTCCTCAATTTAATTAGATTATGTTTCATCTCCAGATGAAAAAATTTGATTTGATTTTAATTCTTAATTAAGTTTCCCAATTCATGGTATAGGTGGTAATAGGGTGTGATGGGGTCCACTCAGCAGTGGCACAATGGTTGGGTCTATCTCAGCCGTTGAGTTCGGGCCGGTGGGCCGCTCGAGGGCTCGCGGTTTTTCCGGAAGGCCATGGATTGAACCATGAATTGAAGCAGTATTTACATGCTGGTACGAGGGCTGGATTTGTCACTATCAATTCCAAAGAAATCTACTGGTTTGTAGTCACTTATTCTTCCTTAGGTAAGTAACAATACTTCTCACTTAAATTAAACATATTTATGATGTGGTGCAAATATATACTGGTACATCTGTACAAGTTCTAATATGTTGTGCCCAATTTTTTAAATTTTTATTAGAAAAGGATATTTCGGCAAATCCAGAGCTATTACTGGAAGAAGTGGAAAATAACCTAGCCAAAGATCTCCCTTCGGAATTTCTCGCCATTGTCAAAGAGACCGATCTCTCGACCCTATCATGGGTGCCGCTTCACTTTAGAGCGCCATGGAATATTGCTTTTTGCAAAGCTCAAAATGGTTGTGTCACGATAGCCGGTGATGCAATGCACCCAATGACGCCTGATCTCGCTCAAGGCGGCTGTTCTGCCCTCGAGGATGCCGTCATACTCGCTCGCTGCATCAGTGAAGCTCATCCAACGGCTACAAATGACAATCAGTGGCTGGAGAAGGCACTAAAGAGGTACATACTCCAAGTTTAACTATATATTATAATTAAGTTGTTGATTGGAACTTTTTGTACTAAATTCATTATATTTTAGTACTTAAATGTGTTTTTTGACCATTAATAATGACAGGTATGTGAAGGAGAGGAGGTGGAGAGTGGCATGGCTGGTTGCCGGTGCATGGTTAGCCGGGTGGGTGCAACAAGGAGGAGGCGGCGACCAACAATGGTGGTCGGCCATGGCCAGGTGGTTCAGAGACCGGTTTTACTATCAATTTATTTGGCCAAGGATTAGAGATTTAATTTGGTTTGATTGTGGAGATTTGATTCCGGCAAGTAAGACAGATTGAGTTTTGTCAATTCAGTTGTCTAGATATATATAAATGTATCTGTCCTTTCTTTTAAACTTAACTAGGTTCTATATATGGTGATTATAATAAGGTGAATTTATACATTCATCGGCTTTAATAATTTGCAAAGTGCTGTTGTTGGGTTTTTCAAGGAAAGGGTGTGTATCTTTTAATTATTTCATGAATACAATACTTAGTCTATCTTGAACATGATATTTCTCTAAGTATTTGTACTGTATAGATTTCCACTCATAAATACATGCATGCTCCTTTTTTAAATATCTTTTATTTGATTCCTTTTTTTTTTTTTAACTATCGAACTCCGGCCTTAATTTAACGGTTTAATATGAAATTGGTCGTCACTAAAAAATCCATTTTTTTAAGAAAAAAGACGCTATGTGAACTGCGAAAATAAAAACTATTTAAACATAAATTTCAACGGCTAAAGTAAATCAAACGGAATCGGAAGCGGTTTAATATTAAGTTAGAGTCGTCCTATTTACATTAAAATTCGTACAAATTAAGTGTGTACAAATTTCGGAAGCGGTTTGATATTAAGTTAGAGTCGTCCTATATATTTATATTAAGATTCGTACAAATTAAGTATATATATATATAAATCTTAATGTCAATCGATGATTTCAATGAGACCCAGATTAAATTAAGTCTAATGTCCATCAGACGACACCCACTCCAAATCAAATTCAGATCCAGTCAGCTGGCAGAATGAGATATGAAATTGTTTATATTTAAAAAACCCCGCACATCTATGGCAGGTACGAAAAAATATCATTTAGCTGAGATTTCCTTAAATAAGCGCGGTAGTCACGACACAAGATCTCAACTTAAAATTATCATTTCGTTTTGAGATTTGTAACAGACTTGACAACTCAGATCTCAACTACACGGTCGGGCATTGCACTGGATCTGAATTCGACCCTCATGTATTGGATGTGCAATACATAAGCAGACGGTTCAGATTAATTTCAGTTGTGTCAAACTCAATCTGGTGCTTATGAGAACTATAGAGGATTTATTTTGAGATTCGTGCTAAGTTAAAATAACGGTCCACATCTATTTATTGCATTAAGTTGTTGCACTAAATGTGAATTCTCTGAATTCATAGAATACTCAATTCCAGAATGGGAAAAATGACACACTGAAGTAGACTATGTCACTGAACGGCACGGCTACGACAAGACATGTGTGTCGGTTACGTGCTGTGACACGCATGTCCTGTGCTGTGACTATTTGCGTGTCGTGACCAATTGTTAGATAAAAAAAGACACAATACGACACGACATGAAAATCGCCTTAGTCACGACACAAGAAACAATACATTTAGTCACAACACGCTTTTTCCTAACATTAATCATTCATTGTAATATTTGAAAGAATCTTTCCACATTTTTGTAATTTTCTGACTTTTTTAAATAAATAAGCTTAAATTATGAATAATAATAATTAAATGTGATCAAACGTGATCAATTACGTCACATTTAATAACATTACATTTGAGCACGACACGCCCTAGTCACGGCATGACTCACGTAGCATGACTATTTGCGTAGTGTGATCACCCCTCAATATTTTAATTACGGCACGACACATGAAAAATTAAATTTATCACATTACAACACAGGTGACCAAAATCACAGCATGACACAATTTTTCCACTACTCATTGCTCCGAATCAAAGGTTACAGTATAGCTCAATAACCTGAAATATCAAAAAATAGAGGGACTATTGAGTTAATGGTGGTACATAGAGCAACGACTGTTTACATGTACCGGCCCAATAACATAGCAGTGGACATTATGTACCAGCCTGATATTCCAAATTCGCATCCTCTGAGATATCTCAAACTTTGAGTGTTTTTTCAGAATATCTCAACCGTTCAAATACGTTTTACACAAACTCAAAGCACAAATATTACTGGCCCCTACGCTATTCCCGAGAGTAGGCACCGTACACGTCGGTCACGCAAAAGTTGAGATGTCTCAGAGGATACGCACTCGATATTCCTCCACCGAGCGAAATTTAGTCTTTGTAAGGTTCAGCTGTTGATGCGGCCCAGACACGTGCCAGCGAGCACGTGAACACAGTTACACAGGAGGGCCCAATTTCCAATTTATGTCGCGTCATCTCTATTATGATTTATGAATTCGTGTCGGAAAATTTTTATTGGTAGTAATTAATAGAAAAGAAGAGAGACAAATAGTAAGATTATATTAATATTTATATTGGTAGTAAGATCGGTAGAAATTCTACCGATTTTAACTTTTTTTTAATTGGATATATAGATGGAGAGAATTCTTATATTTGATTTCTAGTAAAATATGAAAAGTTTTTCAAAAAATAGATGAAATGTTTTTATATATATAAAATTTTAAGGTACTTTATCTATTTTTGTAAAAAATATATACTTTACTATAAAAAAATAAAAAGAAAAATAAAAAAACTTGTTTAGATCGGTAAAATTCTTACCGATCCAAACTTTTTTATTTTTAAGATCGGTAGAATTCCTACCGATCTTACTACCAATATAAATATTACTGTACTCTTACTGTTTGTCTATATTATTTTCTATTAATTACCACCAATAAAAAATTTCCATTCGTATCACCTAGGTAATAAAAAAATTCTATTTGGATCTGGACCGTTCAAACAGAATCTGCACAATTATTAAAGCAGCTCTGTGCATTTCAAATAGAATTGGATTGGTCTGGATTTCGATCGGATGGCTATGATCCAAACAAAAATATTCTGTTACCTCATAGGATATGGATTCCTCTATTATGCTCTGTACTTTTCCAATGTTTAGGCAACAGACTCATCACTCATGTAATTATCAGTAAGATTGCCAGGGGTGAATGATGTACTACTGGTAATTTGTAATGGTTTCAGCCTACGGGCCTTGTAACGAATTCGCATCCTCTGAGATATCTCACTTTTTGCGTGACTTTTTCGAAAATCTCAACCGTTCAAAGTTCAAATAATACTGCCCCTGTGCTATCTAGGGTGCAAACGGATCGGATAATATCCGACCATATTCGAATCCGTATCTGAAAATTTGATACAGATATCTCATATCTGAATATTCGTGCGAATACGGATACAGATATGATTTTGAATTTTAATTATCCGTATTCAAATAGTAGATATATATATACCATATAATTTAATATATATTATGAAAATATTTATGTATATACCTGCGAATATCCGATATCCAATTCATATCCATACATATCCATCTAATATTCAATCCGTATCCGTATTCAAAAAATAAAAACATATACAGATATGATTTTACCACTATTCGATCCGTATCCAATCCGTTTGCACCCCTTGTGCTATCTCCGAATAGGCAACACATCGGTCACGCAAAATATGAGATATCTCAGAGGATACGCACTCCCTTATAACATGCAAAAAAAAAAGTAGCTAAAGTGCCTACGGATTTTCAATCAAAAAAGAAAAGAAAAAGCCAGTAGCTAAAGTTCCCGACTTTTTTTTTTATCCGTAAACTTAAACATAATTCAAAATTTCATCGTACTATCATTTTCTCAAAATTTCCAAATATACTATGACAGCTAATTTTGCCAGCGGGTTAGATTGAGCCGTCAGGTTTAATTAATTTATTAGCAGTCAAGTTTAATTAATTTAAGCATATATAATTATGTAGTGTAGTGAAAGAGTATTTGATCTTGATTCAAAGATCTTAGGTTTGAATCTTATATGCAGCGTTTTATGATCATTTTTTTTTACTTCTAGTAAAAAAAAAATTATGTTATATCTTAAGGCCTAATTCAGTTTAGTGGAGTGGAGCTCTCCAATATTAATTAAACATAAAATTGTGTAATCGTTTACATTTGGTTACAGATACAGTGTTTTATGGCACGTACGTACAGCGTAGAACCAAGTAGGCTTTTCACTGATAAGGCCTAATTCATTTTTATAAAAATAAGCATGAGAAAAAGAAACGATTATATATATATATAGAGATTGGCTACTCTACTTACATAAGCATATGAGGGTATATGCTTATAACTCATTTTTTCGTTTTCAAAATCCAAAAAGTCAATTTGAACCGTTAGATGTGATCTCTATATTGAAATGTGCTTGGAGACCAAATTTCACATTTTTGAATTTTTTTACTATTTATTAAGCCACTTTGAAAATCGCTGATCCAACGGTGGCTTAACAAAACAGTAAAATCAGAAGCCACCGTTGGATCAGCGATTTTCAAAGTGGCTTAATAAATAGTAAAAAAATTCAGAAAAATGTGAAATTTGGTCTCCAAGCACATTTCAATATAGAGATCACATCTAACGGTTCAAATCAACTTTTTGGATTTTGAAAACGAAAAAATGAGTTATAAGCATATACCCTCATATGCTTATGTAAGTAGAGTAGCCAAACACTATATATATATATATATATAGAGTAGAACTAGGGTGCTCTCGAGTTCACCAAGCCCTTGGTGAACTCAAGTCCAAAACTCATCGGATCGGCTTCAAATGACGAATCCGATCGTTGAAACCCGTCTATCTTACGAGTGATGCGTCTACATGAAAAAATTTGAAATTTGAAATTAATTTTGCATAGAGTCAAGTGGTCAAAATTAGAAGGTTAATAAATTAATTTTAATGCATTCATTTTTTGACGTTTTTTGACCACTTGACTCTATGCAAAATTAATTTCAAAATTTAAAATTTTTGCATGTAGACGCATCACTCGTAAGGTAGACGGGTTTCAACGGTCGAATTCGTCGTTTGAAGCCGATCCGATTAGTTTTGGACTTGAGTTCAGCAAGGGCTTGGTGAACTGGAGAGCACCCTAGTTCTACTATATATATAGAGGTTTACTACTCTACTTACGTAAGCATATGAGAGCATATGCTTACAAGTTATTTTTGTGTTTTCGAAGTCCAAATAGTCGATCTGAAGCGCTCAACATATTCTCCATATTATAATGTGCTTAGAGACTAAATTTTACATTTTTTTTAAAATTTTTACTATTTTTTTAGATTTTTTTAAAACAGTGTTTTAATATGACAAAAAAGTCTAAACAAAAATATAAAAAAATTCTAAAAAATACTGTTTTGAAAAATTCTAAAAAAATAGTAAATTTTTTAAAAAAAATGTAAAATTTGATCTCCAAGCACATTCTAATATGAAGAACATATTGAGCACTTCAAATCGACTATTTAGACTTTAAATGACTTATAAGTATATATCTTCATGTGCTTGGCTATTATGCTTATATAAGCATATGCCCACATATGCTTAAATGAGCATTTTTTTCGTTTCCAATGTTCAAATGGTCGATCCGACCGTTCATCTTGTTCTCCATATTAATATGTGCTTGGAGACCAAATTTTACATTTTTCTGAATTTTTTTACTATTTATTAAGCCACTTTGAAAATTTCTGATCATATGGTCCAGAATTTTGGAAACACTGTTTTTACTGTTCACCCAGATCAGTAATTTTCAAAGTGGCTTAATAAATAGTAAAAAAATTCAGAAAAATGTAAAATTTAGTCTCCAAGCACATATTAATATGGAGAACAAGATGAACGGTCGGATCGACCATTTGAACATTGGAAACGCAAAAATGAGTTATAAGCATATGTGGGCATATGCTTATATAAGCATAGTAGCCAGCCCCATATCTTCATATACTTATGTAAGTAGAGTAGCTAACCTCTATATATATATACACACGATTAATTTGATCGTTAAATTGATAATCCAAACGATCTCTCATACATACGATTGATTTGATTGTTAATTCATAAACCTATACACAAACAGACACAATTTTTGTATAGAAACATTCGACTCATATATAGACAGCACCACCGCAATTTGAGGATTTAATAAGTTGTTGATGGTTGTGTTTAATTCCTGGATTTGAATGCAAAGGTCAGAACACAGAACACAGAAACTCAGGAACTCAAGAAGCGATTACAACGTAAGCCCATGCAACTCGTCGTATTCTTTTATCGTGGCGCCACGCAAACGCCTTCCTTATCCCGGCTCTCTTTTGACCTCTTTCACTGGTTTATTCTGCTGCTCGATCTATCTCAAATATATATCCACCATATATGCTGTTTATGTAAGCGCGCGTTTATGGTCATAAATTTACCAATGATAATGTCATAAAATTTAATATCGTACGTTTTTGGTAATTTTAGATTGAAATCAATATGCGAATCCAATCACAAATTGATATAATTAAATCTGGAAATGTTAGTCATTTACCAATGATAATGAAATTGAATATCAAAATAATGAGGGTTCAAATACATTTTTGTTTTGCAACATCATTGTGGCTTTATTTTTAAATTTTAATAAATTAAAATAAATGGCCACATATCAAAATAAAATTATTAGATATGTTTTATTTCACTTTTCTAACATTTACATAAAAAAAATATGATATAACTATTTTGATTAACATAAGTTTCTCAAAAAATGCTGATCTAGACAAATTTTAAATTTTAAACTTTGAGTGCTTGATTCTCATAATTTTTTTCCGTGCACGTAACAAGAAGTAAATATTTAGTAAATTTTTACTTTTAATTTAAGAAATTTAATTATTAAAGCATTTATAAAGTGAAAGAATGAGAATTGGAGATATTTGATCCCTCAAATTTATCAGCAATGAGTATGCAAATTGCATGCTTAGACATTAAAATAATTTAGTTTTTAGACTTAAAAACTGAGATGATTTCTAGAAAAAAGGAAATTAAAAGAACAAGACCCAAACATGTACAAGTACTAATTATAGAATCAATATTCATTAAATTAGACTGAAATTTGAATAGAAATAATTTAAAATTATTTAAAAACACTGTACTCATTAAATTAATTTTGATTGCTTTAGCATTTAGAATTAAAAAAAGTCTCATAAATTCAAGAAATTAATTTCTGAGATAAATAAGAAAATAATAATTAATATTTTTGAATATGACTTTTGAAAACAACTTCATTAAAAAAACTTTCTATTTATAAAATTATTATACATCTCTAAAATCATAAATAAAATTGTCACATAAAATCTTGAATTGCAATTAAATTAGAAGGAAAAGTTCGACTGAATAATGTATACATCATTAATATTAAATTTACTGCGAAATTGAAATGAAATTACTCTGAGAAATTAGACTCATTAATAATTAAATTGACTGCGAAATTGAAATGAAATTACTCTGAGAAATTAGACTGAATAATATGGGTATGTTTGGATGCATTAAGAATAGTGCTATTTTTAGAATAGTATATTCGAATAGCTTGAGCAACCAAACGTACTACTTGCTATTCGGAACAAGAAAAATAACGTTGTTCCACTATTCTAACAAAAAGTTGGAATAAGGATTGGAGCTTTCAATATTAATACAAATCTAACATTTAAAATAATATTATATTACATTTAACATTTAAATTAATATTATATTGTATTATATTTAATCTAATATTATATTAAATTTAATCTAATATTTTATTTAATACTAATATAACATTTAAAATAATATTATATTACATTTAACATTTAAATTAATATTTTATTGTATTATATTTAATCTAATATTTTATTTAATACTAATCTAATATTTAAAATAATATTTATTACATTTAATAATTAAATTAATATTATATTGTATTATAATTAATCTAATAATATTATATTTAATCTAATATTATATTTAATACCAATCTAATATTTAAAATAATATTATATTACATTTAACATTTAAATTAATATTATATTGTATTGTATTTAATCTAATATTATATTATATTTATCTAATATTTATTATATTAATCTAATATTTTATTTAATACTAATCTAATATTTAAAATAAAATTTTATTACATTTAATAATTAAACTAATATTATATGTATTATATTTAATACTAATCTAACATTTAAATAATATTATATTACATTTAATATTTAAATTAATATTATATTGTATTATATTTAATCAAATATTATATTATATTTAATCTAATATTATATTTAATACTAATATAATATTTCAAATAATATTTTATTACATTTAATATTTAAATTAATATTATATGGTATTATATTTAATCTAATATTATATCTAATACCAATCTAATATTTAAAATAATATTATATTATATTTAACATTTAAATTAAGATTATATTGTATTATATTTAATCTAATATTATATTATATTTACTCTAATATTTTATTTAATACCAATCTAATATTTAAAATAATATTTTATTACATGTAATAATTAAATTAATATTATATTGTATTATATTTAATCTAATATTATTATATATTTAATCTAATATTTTATTTAATACTAATCTAATATTTAAAATAATATTATATTATATTTAATCTAATATTTTATTTAATAGTAATCTAATTTTAAATAATATTATATTATATTTAACATTTAAATTAATATTATATTGTATTATATTTAATCTAATATTATATTATATTTACTCTAATATTTTATTTAATACCAATCTAAATAATATTATATTACATTTAATAATTAAATTAATATTATATTGTATTATATTTAATCTAATATTATATTATATTATATTTAATCTAATATTTTATTTAATAATTAAATTAATATTATATTACGTATTGGATAAAAAGATTTTTATATTACGTATTGATAAAAAAATTTAATCTAACACATAAATTATTATTCTATTCATTCCCTCCAAACTCTATTCATAATATGCAATTTAAACAACTTTTTTACTATTCCGAATAGCTTGAGTTAGCACTGTTCTTAAACAGTAGCTGTTCTTATTTACTATTCTAAACAGTAGCTATTCTAGAATAGAATGCATCCAAACGTAGCCTATATATATATACATCTTGAATAATTAATTAAATTGAGTGCGGGCAGGGGTGAGTGTGGCGTGTCACACGATTGAGGACTACAGAAGACCTCAAAGTTCCACGTTGACATTACAACTGTCATGTGTCAACACTCCACAACACTACTTCCCCTACAAATACCCCAAAACGACATCTCACAACCCCAAGGTAAGATCCTTTCTCTATCCATATTTCTCCATGGCAATCTCTAAGGTTTCATTCCTTGTCACCTTTTTAGTGCTCTTCTACGTAACCCAAGCCCAGTTAGGTCAATTGGGTGCCTCCAGGCGCAAGTTTGGTGACCAACGAAGCAGGTGCCGCATTGACAGGCTCAATGCCCTCCGCCCGAGCCAGCGCATCGAGTCAGAAGCCGGTGTGCATGAATTGTATGACGAGACGAGGATCAGCTTGAGTGTGCTGGTGTTTCGGTTCTTCGCACCCGGATTGAACGTAACGCCTCCACTTGCCTTCCTACTACAACTCCCCTAGCCTTATCTATGTTCTCAAAGGTCTTGTTTTAACTTCTAATCCCTACTTTCAATTCTTATATTTTTCTTTCCATTATTTTGTTTCTAAATCAAAGTTCATGCATGCTCTAACAATAGGTTAAAATTTTAACATGGCAGTTTTGGCTTCATCTGCCATGTTATGGCTTCATATAGCGTATGGACTATAGAATCAAAACAACTTTGTATATGATTGTACATGATTTGTGCGCTGCATGAAGTCAAAATTGCTCTGCTAAAATATTTAGCCGAAAATATATGATGTCATGCGTGCATGGATTCATCAATTAAAATAATTTCCTTACCTGGTCTAGCGGTTAATTAATAATCTTTTGAAAATATTTTAGGCAGGGGTGTCCTTGGAGCAGTGATCCCGGATGTCCCGAGACCTTCCAAGATTTACAACAAGAATCCGAGGAGGGTAGTTATAGAGGCGAAAGAGGAAGAGAAGAGGAGGATGCTGGCAGCCAGATGTTCCGTGACGAGCACCAGAGGATCCAGCACTTGCGTCAAGGAGACGTCATTGCGGTTCCAGCCGGTGTCCTTCGCTGTGCTACAACGATGGAGAAACCCTCTTGAAGTTATTGTTGTTACTGATGTCACTAACAACGCCAACCAGCTCGATCCGACCATCACTATATATATCAAGTGCTTTAATCAAATTTAAATTAGATGGCTAAGTAAATAATTCAACCTTTGATCCATGAGTTGATTTTTGTTTAGTACTCCTGCTGGCCGGGAGACAGCAGCAGCAAGGCGGTGGTAGGTTTCGCCGGGGAGAGGGGGAGCAAGGAGGGTTATCCAAAAACATCCTTAGCGGTTTCGATGCTGAGCTTCTTGCTGAAGCAATCGGCGTAATAGGGAAACTGCACAAAAGCTTCAAGGCCGGAACGACGAACGTGGTGACATTGTGCGTGTTGAAAGGAGCCTCCGGATAATGAGGCCGTCGAGGACAGAGGAGAGGGAAGAGGAGAGGGGTGAGAGAAGGGAGAGAAGGGAGAGCGAAGAGAGGTACTCCGAGGTAGGAGGGTTGAGATGAGCGGAAACGGATTCGACGAGTTGATTTGTTCAATGAAGATGAAGGAGAATATTGCTGAGCCGATGAAGGCCGATCTCTACAAGCCCAACGGTGGTCCGAATTACATTCCTCAACAGCCAAAAGCTTCCATCCTCAAGTACATTCAAATGAGTGCTAATAGGGGAGTTTTGCATAAAGTGAGTGATATAAAATTTTCTGAACTATATGATATTTATATTTTATAGAAATTATAATTAAGATAATTTTGCAATTAATTTTCTCATGTTTTGCAATTGCAGAATGCAATTTTTGGCCCCACACTGGAACCTCAATGCACATGCAATTGTGTACGCGACGAACGGCCGGGCCCGCATGCAGGTAGTGAACAACGAGGGACAGAGAGCCTTTGATGGCGAGCTTCGCCGCGGCCAGCTGATCGTCGTGCCTCAGCACTTTGCAGTGGTCATGCAGTCGACATCCGAGGGATTCTCCTGGATTTCATTCCAGACAAACGACAACGCGATGAACACACAAATAGTAGGAAAGACTTCTGCCTTGCGCGGCATGCCGGTGGATGTTTTGGTGAACGCTTATCGCGGCTTGTCTCGCGAGGAGGCGAGGAGGGTGAAGTTTAACAGGGGACAAGAGATGACCATCTTCACCAGTGAGGGGTCTAGGGGTAAAGAATACGAGTGATAAGAGTACTGTGTTTGTTTGTCTATGTAGTGTACATATATATGTATAATGCAAGTACTTGTGGGGGCTTTTGTCAGAAGGGAGAAGAGCCATGA
>JAJGRW010000141.1:39149-53097 GCA_025461045.1 Carex parvula | reverse complement strand
ACACATCAAGAAATAGTTTAAATTTCTACAGTCACAAAAGTTCAGCCTGAAAAATGTTTCGTAATACTTCTAGTACATCTAAATTAAGACATTTTATATATTTTGTTTGATGTTCCTTCTAGTACATTCAAATTATAAGTTGTTCAATTCATTTTTGAAAATTAATAAAAAATTCTATTCAAATTTGCAGTGAATTATTGGATTCAATTTCATGTTGCGTTCATCAATTGTTAAACGCAACGTGAGGTTGCATCCGTAGTAAATATCCACATAATTCGTTGTCTTTCTATTTATCAATTTTCGAGGGACAGTACATTTAAAAAATTTGTCCTTTTAGACACACCATTTGATAAGCACATGCCCTGTTTTAGGAAAATAAATCAGTTGTGATTCTCGGGGAATCACAGGATCCTGCGATCCCAATCCCAACTGTTGGTCTTTCTCAAGATGCGTGCATAAAAATTTACTTTTCCGAAAACGTTTCCGAGATCCATGGACGGAAAAGTTTGAACGGTTGATCTCGAAATTTTAAAATACTGCGATCCCTCTCGGAATCACAGCAGATTCGGACTCCTGTCTTAGACGACATGAAATGGCATACACATATTGCGTTCTCAACTACAGAGGAATCCGATACCTTGTCTAGTGGTCTCATTCGAATCAGATTTAGAGAATCTAATGGAGCAATTGAACCATCCATATGCATATAAAACGACAAATAAAATTAATGGAGCAATTGACCCCCAAATTGCAAATGATCTGGATTTGGATAAGGCTAAATAGGCTCAAAATTTTAGGTCCCTTCCAAATGGCCCGTTTTGTGGTTAGAGGTGCTACAAAACAGGAAAACAGAAGGGTCAATACGGCCCTGGATAAGAGAGGTTCACATCCTCTCCAGTTCATCCGAAAAATATTCTACTGAATGCAGGAAAATGAGCCTCAGCCCTCAGGTATTAATTCTCTCGAGTGTAGTAAACTAGTAATGGCGCTGAAATGGTAATGGATACCTACTGTTCAAAAGAAATGGAGAATAATTGTTGTCGTCGGATAAGGTTGGTTAGAGGGAAAGCAACCGGGGGAGCAACCTTAGGTTCTGACTGTTGTGTGCAATCGTGTGCCATGCTTTCTAGATCTCTTATCTAAATATCATCAGAGGTACGTAGATTATGTCGTTGTCTGCGTACGTAGCTCGTTTAACTGTGAAAAGACCGGCTCTATTATTATTGGGACTTTTCAGCTTGAGAAAAAAATAGATTGGAATATTTTATCGGGGAATTCCATGATACCTGAGGTTTTATTCAAACTTAATAGGGAAGAAATTTATTGAATTGTACATATTTTTAAATAAATTAAATTTGAACTTTTGTAGTTAAATTTTCACTTTCATTCAAATTTTTACAAGTATATTTCTTCGCTATTATGTCATGACTCATGAGCATGCTCCTAAACTTATTATGTGTTTGGTTGCAAAATAAAAATAGCTAGAATAACCAAAGTAAAAGTAGTTATCGTTTGTCTTATTAGAATAGTCAAATTTTAAAATTCTTAAAAATAATCTATTCTAATAAGATAAAAAGTTTGAATTATCTATTTTAGTTATTCTAACCCAACCAAACACCGAATAAGTATTCCAAATAACCTATTCTGAACAATTGCTTATGCTCAAGCCAACCAAACATACCCTAAGGCAAAGTTAGTTTGTGGCAGCTAGGAGTGCGTATTTTATGAGATATCTCAACTTTTGGCGTGACCGATGTATACGGGAATAGCGCAGGGGCCAATATTATTTGTGCTTTGAGATTCGTGCAGTACTTAACGGTTGAGATTTTCCAAAACAACTCATCGTTTGAGATATTCAAAGGATGCAAATTCGGCTAGGAGAGTGTAATCCCTATGTTGTATATATTAATTGGCATCCTCAGAGATATCTCATATTTTGCGTGATCTTTTAAAAAATCTCAACCGTTAATATACGTTCTGAACGATCTCAAAGCTCACATAATATTGGCCCTGCGCTATTTTCGAATAGACACTGTACTCACGCAAAATATGAGATATCTCTGAGGATACGCATTTGTATATATTTTGCTTGCTAACATATTCCGTGGAAAAAATTCAAGTGACAAACATGTGGCGAGTTATCTGCAGAGGGAAGGTGAGTCGTAAGCGATTCATTCTGTATTCTCTACAGATAAAATCCACATGCGTCGTAGCTGAGTGGAGAGAGAGAAGGTCCGCGGGGTTTCCACACGCCAAGGTAGGCCTCTCGCTGATTCCTCCGTCCAATTCTGCTTCGACTTTTCGACATGCCGGGGAGCACATTGCATAGTGAGTTTCGGATCCAATGTGCCTTTCTTTGTGCTGCAAATGTATTGAAGTAATAATTATCTAATGCAAAGGTCCGCCACACGAACATTTATACAGCCTGGTCTCAGCCTGTTTGAATGGCTGTTAGTGGTTAGCCTCTTAATATTACTTGAGTAGTGTTCTTAAGCTCACCAAGCCTTTTTGTGAGTTTAACTAAAAAATTCATCGAATTGACTTTAAGTGATACATCCAAACCGTTGAAGTCGATCTACTTCACGATTGATGAGTTTACATGTCAAATTTATAAATTTTTAAACTAATTTAATATAAAGTCAAGCGGTAAAAAAATAATAAAAAATGAACACATTAAAATGAACTTTTTTTTTTAAGGTTAGTTGGCAAATTGTTGCTAACAAATTTTGATTAAAAAAAGTTTAATTACAGGTCCTACCTCTATTCACAACTATATTTACATCGAGGCTACCTACCCTGGTCTCTACCTAGTCTATTGGCCTACCCCATGTCACTGTTCCTATTTACTAAGCAAAACTGCCAATAATGAGCATAACTCCTTCGCACGGTCCCCCGAACTTCGTCTCTTATAATGACCCTCCTGGCCTTTATGCATATTGTGTCCAGTTATGTATGTCAGTTGTAGTGTCATCGACAAGAATGTGCACTGGTTTGGTTATGTGCGAAAAGGTACGTCTGTTTCTTTTGCGCCATAATGTCCAACATCTTGCCGCCCACACTGTGTCCCATTGGGCCCTTTGGAGTGGTTCCATCGAGCCTCTGAGATTCCACTAGACTCACACCACCGAATTACCGTTAGGCTTGGTAATATTGTAGTGTGCCAGCAGCCCCATCCAGAGCCGAGGGGCACCTCCACAGGAGATGGTCTCTTGTTTCTATGATACCCAAAACACAATCCCCCTCCATCAGACAACCTCTGGAAATTAGTACCGCCTTTGTCATTAGCCTGTTTCGAATCAACAACCAAATAAAGATTCTGATTTTTGTCGGTGTTTTAAGTTTCCATAGGGCCTTCCAGTAACGACAAGTCTCCCCCTTATGGTGCATGAATATGTAAGCCGAGGAGCATGAGAAAAGTTTGTTTGGCGCGCATCGCCAAGAACATATCCCCTATTACATCTCCACCGAGACGAGGTATGGGGATCTCAGAGGGTATAAGTCTTTAACAAAATAAGATGTGGTCGTTTGTATCTGAATTTTAGCGGGGGAGTTGACCCCATATAGTAGCCTCATCGTCGTTGCCCATTGACCTGCCTGGTCATGATCCATCTTCCACAACCATTTGATTAATAGGGCCTCATTCTGCGTATGCAGGTTTATGATCCCCATTCCTCCATTTATCTTTAACGAGCAAACCCTATCCCAGTTGACCAAACAATTTATACCCTACATGTTTCATCTTAGTTGACCAGACCATTTTAACTGCTTGACTTTATACTAAATTAGTTCAAAAAGTTATAAATTTGACATGTAAACGCATCACTCGTGAAGTAGATCGGTTTCAACAGTTTGAATGCATCGGTTGAAGCTAATTCAATGGATTTTTGAGTTAAGCTCACAAAAAAACTTGGTGAGCTTAAGAACATCCTAGTTCTACTCATATTAGAGTCTGGCTAGTATGACATCGGTGTCATATGACACCACCTACAAAATTAATTGGATAGACTTCAAACAACTAATCCAAACCGTTCAAACCGATTTACTTTATGAGTGTGCGTTTACATGCAAATTTTTTATATTTTTAGTTATTTTAGTATCAAATCAAGCGGTAAAAAATGTTGAAAAAATGAATGCATTGAAATTAACTTAAAAACTCACACATTTGACTGCATGACTTGCTACTAAATAAATTCGAAAAATTATAAATTTTGCATGTATACGCACAACTAAGTAAATAGATCGGTTTGGATTCACCGTTTGAAGTTGATTCGATAGGTTTTAGAGTTTGTGTTATATATGTTGAAATGACACTGATGTTATACTAGTCTGACTCCTCATATTACTTATTACAAACTTTTTAAACAGAGAACGATGACAAAGTATCCAAATTTATTTTCCTCTGTAGTAAATATTATATGGGAATAGGTTTATTTAAAAATTTGCTTCATGGATACGAGCGTAACTTAACTGAGTCTAGTATTGAATATACTTTTAATACTATTGGTATTCGTTTTATTATTTTTTTGTGCTCGTTTAGTGTTTGCTCCCCTTGAAATATCAAGAAAATGCATCGTATATGAAAATTGGATGCATGTATAACTTAATTTATCGTTGGATAATACTCGTATAACAAGATCTCCTTTGAAACTAAATAAAGCAACATAAATTAAAAGTTTAAAACATACACTCATGTAGTTGCATACTTGCACTGTATTATCTCTAAAAAATGTTTCACAATATTTACTAATATTTAATTTTTTTTAATTAAATATCTTTTTTTGCTTGTATTTTTTAGAAAATTCATGAAGTGTGTTTTTAAAAAAGAAAAGTTTTTTATAAGATTAAAAAGGGAAAAGTTATATGCAATATTTTATCATAATTCTAAAATTGAGTCACTGGTGTTAGTATTTTTTTTTTTATTTTCCTTCAAAATACATAACTTCATCATTATAAAATATTATAACGCATTTTAATTCTATTATGAAAGGAAAAATAGTAATAAAATGATTTAAAAATTGAGTCGAAACAATGCGATATTTTGATTCGAGTAAAAAAAAATTTAAAAAATTCCAGCGCATTGAATGACCTACTTCTCGGTTTACCGGTCTACCCGTAATTAAGAGCACAGAAAGGGAGATGCATGCCAGTTGAGGTCTTGAGGACCCGTATCCTTCTAGGTATCTGAGTCATCTGACTGAAGAAAATTAGCAACGGACAGTTCATATTAATCTCAGCTGAGCCAAAACTCAATTCAGTGCCTATAGAAACTATAGGGAATCTGTATTGAGACTCATGCAAAGTTAAACTGACGATTCAGATCTAATTGTTTTCAGTCAGGTATTGGAGTGGATGTGAATTTATAGAGAGGTCTACGTTGTTGGTGAAATGAAATTCTGTAGAAGTTTTTTATGGTGTTAGATTTCAACCACCTATTTCCATAACGGGCGGCTTTGATATGTATTTATATAATAACTTTTGTTTATTTTTGTGTATTTTTTGTAGATAGTATTATTTGATTACAACATATTAATTAGGGATGCAAACGAACCGAACCAAATCGAACTTATCTTCAGTTTGAATTTGGTTTGAATTAATTTCGAACGAACTCAATTTCGAATCGAATTTTTTATGAACTCAATTTCGAACTTTTACGAACTTTGTTACGACTTACGAGTTATGGCTGAGCCATAGTTCGAAATTACATCACTTCAATAAAAACTCAAGCATTCTGAATTCTAATTACACAGTACACCAAAGTTTATATCAAAGTTCATTACAAATACAAAAAGTTATATCAAACACTAAAGTTTAGTACAATTAATCAAAGTTCAGTACAATCACAAAATCCAAAATTTTCCAAATAGCCAACAGGAGCAACATCACTAAAGTTTTCAAATATCCAAAGTATTCAAAGTACAATTTAAATATCAATTAGAAGTACAGAATAATCACCAAAGTCTTAGAATTATTACAAACTCAAATATTATCCTAAATAAAACATTAAAGTTCATTATTAGCGAAAATTAACGGTTCACGTTTGAGTTAATTTCAAACTAAGTTTGGTTTGCGAACCTATTTCGAACGAACTAGGTCCAATTTGAGTTTGGTTTGAATTAATTTCGAACTAAGTTTGGTTTGAATTAATTTCGAACTAAGTTTGGTTTGAATTAATTTCGAACGAACTCAATTTTGAATCGAACTTTACGAATTTTTTCAAATCAAACTCGAATCGAAATTACGAACTACGAATTTTTTGTGCAGCCCTACGACAGATTACTTGGTGTGGCCGTTTAAGTGTTAAGAAATAATAAAGAGCTAGACCGTACTATCTATACCTATAGCACACATCGATCCGTTAGTATTTTCGGATGGTCCCCAATATCTAGATCAAGGAATTTCTATATATTTGAAAAATAGTAAAAAAATTCTACAAAGTGCAGAATTTGATTCAAAAATATATTTTCATACAGAGATTATATTGAATTATTCGGATCCACAGTTTAAACTTAAAAAATGAAAATATAGATCTACAATGTGCACTATACATAATTAATGTGATGTACGTAATACTCGGGGGATAATATTGATTCCAATGACAAGAAGCAATTGTACACTTACCATAATATTTTCGAAATCCTGCAGGTATGCACCGCTAGAGAGGAGTAGGTTTGATGGACATCATATCTGCTTTAGGTTCGATGAGTTTCAAAACTGTCCGATTTGCTTTAAGATCTATGTATTCTACTTTCATATTTGTTCAAACTCGCTTTAATTTTTGTTCGTACGGATCTTAAAACAAATCAGATGGTCTTAAAACTCATCAAACTCAAACTAGATCCGAATGTCCATGAGTCCTACTTCGCTCTAATGCTCCGCAATATAATTTCCATCTTTCTCAGCAATATAGTGTCATTAATAATTTTCCCCGTCTTAACAATTTCAAACTAAGTTCATTCTAAATCTTATATAAAAAAACAAATATTTTTTATTGAATTTGATGAGATTATCTTGTGCATTCAAGTGTGCAACGAATCAACTTGTTTCAAATTTTATTTCAATCGAATAGTGCTCAATGACCTTAAAATTTGATTTTGATTTTGATTTTTTGAATATTAAGGGGGTCAACAACGAAATAGATTGTAGTTCTAATCATAAAAAAAAGCGCATTGAACTATCACTCTGAACACTGAATAGTTCAAGTATATTTATTTTTTCTCAACACCAAATAATTCGAGTTTCAATCACTAGCTAGAATACCAAAACATTCAAGTTTAAAGAGACCATCCAAACATTCAAGTTTTTTTTTGTTTTGTTTTGGTTTCTTACATAGCCCGTAGGCTTACAGCATTCCAAAATTACAGTGGGAAACAAAAGACTGAATTCCAAACTCCTGTTCATCACTCGTAATGCACCATCCGTTGACCCTTCCCATGTTTGCCAGTTCATGTGCAACTGTGAGCCCATGGTTTTCTCTAGAACAGTAAAGCGTCCGGAGTTTGCCAGCTGAGTGGGACTGCATTATTCATGCATTCCAGATTTAAGTTCTCCAGTCATTAATCAGGGGCGATTAGCTTGCCAGTGCATGAACTAGCTCTTTTGAATCCGAGAGAACCGTATCCATCTGTCCAGCTTTGAGAGAGAGTAACTTGTATCCCTCCAGAATTGCTACTGCCTCCGATTGTGAGGGAGTGTCAGACACTACCTTCTTAGAGACCCAAGCAATGACTTTGCGATCCTGTACCAGGCACAACCCGACTCCTGCTAACCCATCCTGCGACCACGAACCGTCCACATAGCAAACAACACCTCCCAGTCCAGTTGAACATGGTTCATCTGACACCAGTTCACTGTTGTCCGGTCCCGGGTTAAACATTCAAGTTTAATACTAGTAGAATACTACAGGAACAAAATTAAAAGGAAGTTACACTAATTTATACTTCTGGATTTGTTGTAACCAGTGTTGTAAAAAACGGTCTAGTCGGCCGATTAAACGGCCGATTAATCGGAAACGGCGGCCTAACCGTCACGAACACTCTTAACGGAGGCATGTTAGCGGATGAAAACGATTAATCGGCTGTTTTTCCGATTAATCGGCCGTTTTTTCCGATTAATCGGCCGTTTTTTCCCGTTTTTTCCCGTTTATTCCCGTTTTTTCCCGTTTATTCCCGTTTATTCCCGTTTATTCCCGTTTTATTCCCGTTTTATTCCCGTTTATTCCAGTGAATATTTATTTTCACATTTTTTTTTTCTGTGATAGTGTGTGATAATAAGGTTTATAAATCTTATATTGTAGTTTTATTTATGCTTGGATATACATTCAATATTTTTTATATATATTTTTTCTTCTTACTTACTTTGAAATTGATTAATTCTTCTATTATTTATATACCATATATTTTTCTTACTTACTGATGTAATTTTTTCGATTAGTACGACGTGTTCATTTATGTAATTAAGTTGTTATCATAAACTAATTTTAATGATTTTATGTTGGAATGTTTAATTTCTTTCAAATAATATGTTATTAGTATTTGAAAATGCTTAATTCTCAATTTTATTTTTTCATTAAATATATGTGTTACTTAACATGTAAAATGCTTATGTGTTAAGAATAAATAAGCGTAGTGTCATGTTATAATAATAAAACTAAGTTAAATTAAGTTTATTTGATAAGTTTAATGAGTTAAATAAATTATTTTAAATAAATTATGATATATATACATAAATTTAATAAAAACGTTAAATTGTCCGCAAAATTCCGATTAGTCGGTCGCATACCGATTAATCACTTATCGGTACCCTATCCGTCCGACGACCGAATACCGTTATTTACAACACTGGTTTTAACCACCGATTAATGATCAATTGATCATCAAATTCACCTCAGCGTCTCTTGTTAACATAGAACGAGCAATCAGTCAACACAGCAAATGACATAATAACACAATTTGCAAATATTGAAGAGCTAGACTACGGTAATATATATCAGGATCCATATCCTCCCCGGTACCGTAAAAGATTCCCTTCACTTTACGGTTTGAGATTAACTCCCAGCCGGTTTGGAATTTGGGCTGACAGAGGGGGCAATATTATTGGGCTTTGAGATTCGTGCCAAGTTAAAAAGAACGGTCCAGATCAAGTAATTGTAAAAAATTCCCTATTACGGTACCGGGGTTGATGTGAATTCATATATATCATACGACAGATCGATTTGTGCTATGGATCATTATTTTCATTTTTAAAGTTCAAGTAGTAAAGAACAATTAAATATGATCTACTGTACAAATATACTTGAAAACTGAATTTTATAATATTATAAAAAAAATTAATTAATTTTATGATAGATAGAAAATCACTCGATCTATAAATTTCAAATCATTGTAAAGCAACGGTTTTCAAGTAAAAATTTCCTTTTGGGCTAAACAACAGCTTAGCCCAAACACCTATACAAATTTATTGGGCTACATCAAGGCCCCTTCTCAGGGACCATGTCCCCACTACATTTTTTTTAACAATGTATATATTTTTCAAGGTTTTAAATAACGATTATCGTGTCATCACGGAAAATCTAAAAAAATGATATAGCGTCGAAAAAGACTAATAGCGCTATAATTTTTAAAGTCCAAAAACATTATAACACGGCTATAGTGTGCTATTTAGAACGCTGGTATTTTTTAAAATCTTTTGTTAATTTTAAAAAGGTTTCCTAAGGAACTCATATAACTATCACATTTTTCTACGATACGGTAACAACTGCGTCGAAGTTATAATGCCTCGTAATATCATTACAGTCTGATTTTAATAAAAGAAAAGTAAAAAACAAGAGAACACGAGAGACTATAAAAAGAAACCGGATAATTGCATGTCGCTACATCTACATAGAATTATATTTTAAAGAACGAACCAAACGCCCTTAAAAAAAATAATTTGGAATCACTAAAGAACCCGTGATTTTTATTTTTATCCAAAAAAAATATATTTTAATATAAATAACCAGGTTTTTAAAATATTTTTATTTTTATCCAAACCGCTAGGAATCCCAGCGTTTCGAATTAAAAATTCGGAACGCTAGGAATATCAGCGTTCCGAATTCTTAATTCGGAACGCTAGGATTCCTAGCGTCCGGAAAATTAATTCGCACCGCATAAGGGACCCGTGACTCTTCTTCTCTGTGTCCCCTCTCCGCCAAAAAAAGAAAACAGAAAGGGGTTTAGCTCGCCGCCAGAAAGAAGAAAAGGAAAAAAAGAAAGGAAAAAGAAAGAAAGAAAGGAAAAAAGAAGAAGGCTTGCGCCTCCGTCCCTCTGTCTCGCCGCCTCGCCGTCTAGCCGTCCCTCCGCCTCTTCACCCCTCCGAGGCCGTCCCTCCGCCTCTTCACCCCTCCTAGGGCCGTCCCTCCGCCTCTTCACAGCCGATCGTCGATTCAATCATCTTTGAAGGTAATTAGGAATTCTTTTCGTATTTCTCTGCTGTCTTATCGGTGAATTAGAGAAATGTTTAAGCCATTAGAAATGTTTGAAGCCAAATTGATGAATTAGAAATGTTTAAGCCAATTGGATGATGAAATGTTTAAGCCAAATTGACGCAACCGCTGATTGATTGATTGATTATCGCTGATTGATTGCGTCTGATTGATCGAACCGTCTGATTGATCGAACCGTCTGATTAATTCGAACCGTCTGATTTTTAATCGGCAATTGAGCATAATTATTAATTTTTTTATACTATCATTTTTATTCATTATTTTTTTTTTGTTTGGACTGAGATCCTATTTACCTTTAGCATATGCTCATTTATTAGTTGCTAATGGTATTAATGAGATATATATTGATTGGTAGGAAAGAGGATATATAGATCATCCTATAGCTGGCAGCAATGTATATATCGACTATAAGAAAATAAAAAAAGAAAGAAAAGAAATAAGAATGATGAAAACAGAAAAAATAAGAATGATCAAACCGTCTGATTAATTCGAACCGTCTGATTGAAAACCAAATTTACCTTTAAAGTCTCAAATGTTATATATTTAGAAGACAAATTTCTAATCTGATTGAAAACCAAATTCTCCCATTAAATTCAAATTTTTAATCGGTAAAATTGGATATATTTATTTTTTCATTAAAAATCAATTAATATAGATTTATTTATTCAAGAATTGATTTTCCTTTAAAATCTTATTTAATTAATATTTTAGCGAAATTGTATAAAATATTATTATATAATACGGTTATGTGATTGAATTTCTGTGTAATTTCTGTGTAAACTTAGAAGTAGGTTTGATGATTCAGTTCAATCATCTTTGTGCAATTTCTGGACAGCTTTGTGCAATTTCAAGCATTCTTTCATACATTTCTAATGGAAACCTTATCTTCAAAAAAAAATACAAATTTATAAAAATATGCTTGTATGGAGTGGTTCTTTGTTCTTATTGGCATAATGCATGTTATGATTGACTCCATAGTCATCTTTTTGCATATTAGCGTATTTTAGCATATTTTTACCACAATTAGCATATTTTAGCCAATTGTAGCATGTTTAACATTTTTTTTAACGTAGGATGGCTAGGGGACGGCCTAGGAGACCACCCGCAGCCGACCTGGTTGATGAGCCCATTCCCACTGACAGCAAGGATCATTTCAGTCATTTATTATGGATGCCTCACGGTGAGCACCGAGTCTCAGATGCATCTAAAGAGGTACTTGATTACTTTTTTTTTTTTTTAAGTTTGGATTTTGTTGAATTTTTGTATTTTTAGGTTTTCATGTTGTTCACTTTTTTGAACGCAGAGTGAGGCAATTATAAATGCCAGGGGTCGGTATCCGGACATGTAGTACTACTCGGAGATGGAGGCGTATCTGCAAAATTTGGGGGTGCAGCATTTGGTCGATATTCTACAGTCGGAGGCTAAGTCCATCAACGCGTCCCTGATTGCAGGACTAGTGGAGCGATGGCGCCCCGAGACGTACACGTTCCACTTACCTTTTGGAGAGATGACAGTGACTCTCCAGGACGTTAGTGCTCTATGGGGTTTGCCTATCCAGGGCGTGCCCGTTGGTGGCATATCTGATCCCACAGATCCAGATGACACGACGATTAATTACATGCTCGCTGAGTTGTTGGGAGCGGAGCCAGATATACGCAGCAACGGGGGGAAGTCCAAGTACTGTCTGGACAAGACGAAGCTGCGAGCTATGTTTGCGAGAGGTATAGGTAGCAATTCCACTCCGATCGAGATTCAGAGGTACTAATACAAACTATTTGTATTACATTTATTTTGTACTCTGTTTCATGCGGAAAAATGAGTTGCTCTATAATTTTGATATTACAGATACACACGGGGATTCGTGATGGACCTATTTGGTTCTGTCATGTTTGCTGATGCTAGTGGTAATACCATCCCGATGATGTATCTACAGCTGCTGCGAGACCTTCAGCCGTCGAGCGGCAGGTACAACTTGGGTGGGGCTGTCCTAGCACATCTCTACTCCAACTTGTGCCACGGTTGCAAGGTCAGTATGCTATTTATGTCTTATTTTAATTACCTACCTTGTTATGCATTTGTTGTCTTATTTTAATTATTTAACTTGTCACTGACGGCTGGTATTCTTCAAAATATAGCGGAAAACTAAGCAAATCTTCGGGCCAATGCTGCTTCTGCAGCATTGGTCGTGGTCACGGCTACCGGTGGGGGTACCTCAGCAGAACGAGGATCCATGGGGAGAGCCCGAAAATGGAAATCGACTGGCATTCGGCATGAAATGGTACGGACATCACTTGTACAAGGACAACCCTCACGGAAAGACAGCAGGTATCAGGACAGTCCGATCTCAGATTCAGAGTTTGGGTGAGACGCAGGTGCGCTGGACTCCGTACCATGAGCTATACACTGAGGGGAGGCTGCCGCAGATTGTAGCGGATGATCAGGAGATGTGGCTCTACAGGGGACCGCTAGTGTGCTTCTGGATAATGGAGCACCACTATCCAGACCGGGTGCTCCGTCAGTTTGATTTTCCTCCACTCATCCCCGCAGATCCAGACGTCCCGAGATATGTGATCATGAGGCTACACGGGTAAGTTATGTTCTTTTTAGCATTTTTGTACTTAACATTAGTTCTTGTCTTTAAATTGCAACTAACATATGAATTACAGGATAACACACGGTAATCACTGGGATAGAGATTGGAGTGTGCATCACTCGGAGTACTATAGCAAGGCGGGCAATATGAGTGCCAACTTATGGCAGATGCCGGAGATTGATACGATGCAGTTCCAGGGAGATCCCCTATTGAGATATCAGGCTTGGTACATGCGGGTCGGCATGGCTTCGGTGTATGGTTCATTATCTTCTTGATAATGTTGGGCAGTCGAATTTTGGCCTGAACTTTCGGCCCCTGGCTCTTCGCGAATTCTGCGTGCAAAAACTTCCAATAATGATTAGCCAGACCTCAAAACCTGCGCTATTAGACCTCTTAATGCCCCGTTATCTCCCAATGTGATTTTGACATACTTTCCTGCGTGGACTATTCGGGCCTGAATTTGTAATTGGCAACGATTCCTATTGTAGCCGCTCGCTTCATAAATAAGCGATTGCAACTGCTCAAATGAGAAATGTTCATCAACCCAATACGTATTTGCTGCAGGTTTGGAGTAACGTACTCCATACTGGTCAGTTATGAACTTTCCTCCAAAATGTATTGAAATTGCAATAGACATGGCCAATAAACTACATTCATAAATGACAAATATTTGGTCAGTTTACTGATTTCAATTGTGAACAGTTGTGAATAGTCGTATGTGAACAGTAGTGAACAGTAAATACGTATGTGAACATAAATACGTATGTGAACAGTAGTGAACAGTAAATACGTATGTGAACAGTATGTGACAGTAAGTGAACAGTAAATACGTATGAACAGTAAGTGAACAGTAAAAATAGTACAGTTAACAGTAA
>JAJGRW010000141.1:0-32854 GCA_025461045.1 Carex parvula | reverse complement strand
TGCAACCAACCAAATGCAGGAAAAGATGTGCAAGACGAATAGGAGATCAATTGTATAAACCCTGGCTAGTAGAGTAGTGGGTTAAAGCAATGGTGTGTCGCAAAATTGTTGATTTGGGGGTGACCATTGGGGAAGAGGACTCGGGAGGAGAAGAAGAGGTCAGGGGCAAGCCGGTCAAGCGAAACGGTCAGGTATTCAAATTCAATTCAGGGACTGACAGTGGGACCCCGAACTTAAATGAGAAACCAGGCGCTAAGGGGAAAGGAATCGCTGACAAGGAGGGTCCGCGTATTCAGAAGAGGAGGCGTCAGTCCGTAATAACTGGAGAAGAGGAATAAGCGAACAGTTCACTGACAATTCGGATTCTGTTGGAGTTTGTTAGGCCACATCAGCGCTTTCCGCTGACTCGGTGCTCTGCTCCGCGAATAATTTCGCTATTTCCTTTACCATTTTTTCTACTTTCTTTTACCAATAGCATCGCCTATATAAGGCTTAAGCTCCTGTGGAGTTGTATCGTGAAATTACTTAATGAAATTGGCGAATTGCTTTGAGCATTTGATTTTGGTTATTCTGTCAGACTTTTTCTCTTTTACCCAATTTACCTCAAATTGTTTGTTCTTTTCGATTTGGCTTGATCGATCCTGCAACTGAGACTTAGGCTCGTTGCAAATGGATATTGGACTTGAGAGCCCTCCTCTGTTTAATTAATGCGCAGAAAACTATTGGAACTAAAAATCTGTGTGAGAAAAAGCAAAGACCAAAATTGGTAGTTCAAAGGAGAACTTACTTGCGCATGACGTATCCATAAAAGGAATTCAATATACATTTATGCGCCAATTGCAAAGACTCATAGAGAACAACCATATCCTGAAATAATTATAAAAAAACAAAGGGCATCAAGATTCATCAGACAGGTATAACTATTTATACGGTGTGAGAATAATCCATTGGAATGCTAATAATATCACGCAATAGAGGAAGCATGTGTAAGTCAATTCAATTTTAGGGCAAGACTATATCACAGCTTTTAAAAGGCAGCAACATAACCATTAGACTATTGACTTAAACACATATGAATGACATGATGCCAAGCTGGGAAAAAGGGTACTAGCATGTATACCAGTACCACGCATCGCCCAGTACAGATACATAAGTTTTCAACTCATGATGATAACATGATAATAAAACGAAGCCGGAAGAAACAAAAGAAACAACATGATGGTATCAGATAGACCAGCACTGGTGTCACTGGTTTATTTGTCTCCAGCTTTATTTGCCTCAGCTAATTATATTGTAAGCCGGAAGTACCTGTGCTTCTTGAATTTTCATAGGATTTTTGTCTCCAGCTTTATTTGCCTCAGTTAATTTTCCCTTCCACAACTTGTTAAGACCTTTGTACTCATACCTCCTGTCTCGAAAACTGAAGCACCAAATAGTACAAAGAAGTTACTCGAAGGAAAATGGATGGTGAGGTCGAGTATATAAATGATACAGCAGTTCAGTTTGGCGGCTTTGGCCAGCCCCATTTTGTATTGTGTTTCTGGTCTTTCTACCTAGTCAGGTGCTCAACTCCAAAGTAGAAGCTGAAGTTGAGAGTAATTTGGGTCTTTACAAACTTTTATTGAGGTCTAGTTGCACATTTAGTTTCAATTAAGAGATCATAGGCTAGGGTTAATTGCATGAGTTAGGTGTTATCTACACTTAAACATGGTTAGCACTAAACAAGAGCACGTGACAGCATACCATTGGTGGGAGAGCCAGGAGCGAGCATACCCCTGGGCAATTATTCGCACTGATCTTAAATTTAAGCTTTATTGACGTGAAATTGCACAAGTCAAGATCAAGTGACACTTCATATGTGCAATTGAATGTTAGTTGCGGGACTGGAGTTTATCACGATCAAATCAAGCATAGAGGGTTCTGATATTACTCAACTGTGGTACCTTACCTTATGGAGCAGAATTGGAGTGACTGAAACAATATAATTAAACTAAAATCAAAAGGTTTACCTCCGGACTGTGTCCACGTAAAAAGGATTTTCACGCATACATATTCCAGCTTCTCTAAGCTCAGTTGTCGGTTTATCCAGTGCCCTTTTATATGCCTATAAAAAAAGCAAACACATATGTCAAAAGTACTATTATCTTTTATTTAATTATTTTGCAAATTACGCCGAACAATTTGCCATACAGTTTTCAAGAATAGTTGATTGGCTTGTGGAAAAGATATGCATGATTAACATGGTCAACTCGCCCCTGCCTCTGCCAAAATAACTAGACTGGGAGATTTCACCCCGGGTCTTTGGTCAATACAAGCTTATTGGGCAGCCATAAGTTTGTTGGGCAGAAAAATTAGGTATGTTATAGTACTTTTTGCTCAGCTTAAATTTGATTTCTAACATGTTGTTGTTACTTGAAATAGTGCAAAAGATGCTAGGAGAAATTTGAAAAGAAGAAAAAAAAAATGAAACATCATATGCTTATGTGTACCTTTTGACAGTACTTTTTCAAACGATCCTTTAATCTCAATTGTTGATCTAATTTTGTAAGGTCAAGATATGACTTTGATGGCTGTCCTTCACCGCCTTCAACAATCTCCGACTCAATTTGTCTTTTTATATGATAATAGTCACTGATAGTTTAAGAAAGGATATTAGAAATATTTTCAATCAATGTTGATTTTTAATAATTGGCTCTAGATGAATGTTATTGTCCTTTGAACAATAGATTTTGGATGGTGGATTATCCTGGTACTTCGTTGCAAAAATTAAAATAAAATAAAATAACTGAAGACCTCCTTTTGGCCATGTAGGTCTCTCCTCGCCAGACCCATTCAAGCTTTCTGAGGCAGTTTTTCCCAGGACGATTGAAATCACATGCCGTGCACACTACATCTGTTACTATTGATGGTGGCTGAAGTAAAAGAAAAAGAAACCCAAAGCATTATAGTTCCAAACTTTTAACCTGAGTTTATGATACAGCAACAATAAGTACTTGGTCATGTTTTCTTTGTGTGTACAGTATTGCAATACTTCTTGTCTCACTTAAGAAACTAGGCAACTAAACAGTGTGTGAGTAGAAGGATATTAAAGTTGTCAAGTATGTCAAATTATTTATCTCATATAACTTGTTGGGTCCTTTAGCAAACATGGATTTGTCTCGTACTTGGTCTATTGTAAGATTTCATTTCTTTTTACTACTTTTTGTTTTTGGTTTTTGGAGGTTATATGACCAAAGTAGGCCACCACATTCACTGTCTTCTTCTTTTCAGCAAGTTAAAGAAAACCTGAGGGAAAAAGAAAAGAAGGATAAAGAAAAGCTAGAAGCAGACCTGAAGCCTGTTTGTTAAAATGATGTTGGGATACATGGCAGCTACATCGAGATGATAAATAAGGGGACGCTCTTCAACAATTGGGTGGTCTTTCAAATATATGAGCTGCATTTTTATCATTGGGCAGGAATAGAGTATAAAAATGTGCTAAACTGAACAAAAGTGATATTAATTGACAATGGAGGATCAAACAATATTGGCTTTGGTTAAATAAGACTCAATTGCTCGTCCAGGGACAACTACAGCAGTATTACACCCTCCATGAGAAAAAAAAGGGGCACACCTTTTGCAATATGGCATTCTTCACATCTTCATAGTTTGAGATGGAATCAATCTCCATTTTTCCTTCTACTGTTATGGCATATTGAAGGTCTCGATCAAGGTTGTCAATTAGTTGCTGCAAAAAATATATGATTTTTTTTTTAATCTAAAACATAAACAAGAAATTTAAAAGGCAGATGTATAATTTTTTCAACCTCGTAAGCAGAGGGTTCAAGATGAAACTTGGTGGGGAGATCAGATCGAAAGACGCCAGTTTCAAGGCACTCGACGTGGCCTCCTATATATGTCTCGCTTTCTAAGAGGCGATTGTTGTGAAATTTCTCTGGTTCATCTTGATGCTTGTTTGGGCATATTACATTTGCTTTGTATGCCTGTAATAAAAAAATCAAGTACTTAAATAAACTCCTCATGCAGATAGTTCTGAAGCCACAACAACCACAACCTCAAAATATGATTAGTAGTGTGTATGATTCATCAAAGCATCAAGCATGTAATCATCCAAGATGTGCAAAAAGCAGCTTTCCTTTCAACCTTGCCAGATAATTGGGGGACAACGATGGAATTTCCAGTTGTACAGAGGCATGGATGACATCCATATTATGAATGCGCGTTCATGATTTTTTTGCGGTTTCTAGGCTTGTCAAGGAAGTTTACCTACAAGATTAGATTGAAGGATAAGTTTGACGATGCCAACCTGAACCATGAGAAGCATTTCACAAAGGGTCCCACTTCCTTTCCTTAACACCTCATCCGGCGACATAGGAATTATAGTTGCAAGAGAGAATATGAAGGGATGTACATAGGTCATGTATAGATAATATGTTGACACTGCATCTGACACTGAGTAAGAAGCCATTCTCTGAAAAATATCAACAAAATTGAAAAGATTACTCAAAAAAATAAAAGGTGCATCCGAAAGAATTTTTAACCCTACCAAACCGTCGTGTTCAAGCCAAAACTTCAGAACAAAGGACAGCAACAAAAATAAAATCAAGACAACAGATACAGATAAATCAAACATAAGAAATCAGTACAGTGGTTACAGGTATTACCAATGAATGGTACAAGTAGAGACAAGTATACCTGGGGTTGTGTCTTGGCAAAGTGAACCATTTCTTCAGGATCAACCTCCAGTGGATCATAGCCTAGTTTTGCTTTAGTTACGGCCTGATTTAAGTAAAGGATCAAAACTATTAATAATTATTGCTTGGTTGAGAACTTAGCAGTTAAAGCTTGTTATTTTCATTGGCAGCCAATATACAGAGTTGAAAGAAACCATGAATATTAATCTGTACCTGTAATATTCAGAACAATTATAGTTATCGACTAACTAATTGTGCATTTAAATGGATCAACCATACGTGCATTTGCCAGACCGACTTTTAAAATTACATACAGTACCAACAGGACCAAAACTGTACCCGGATCCTGAATTGTTCCTTGATTAAAATAAAATTTATGGCATTTTCATTAGTCAGTGTCAGCCCACATGCTTAAAATCCAACAGAGCTCAAAGAGCAAAACCTTTCCTGCAACAATTAAATACATTATAGAGCTGCACAAGGCCAAATACATATATTAATCAAATACCTTAAGACCCTGACTGCCTTGAGGAAGGTAACTGTCTCTTTTGACCCATGCAAAACAATCCAAATGGCATGAAAATTTTGCACCACATTCCCCTTGCTCACTGTCACATTTAAAACCAATCTCCTACAAAGAGACATAAAAATAAAATAAAAAATTCAATTTCAAGATCACCTCTCTCTCTCTCTCCCCTATCTCTCTCCCAACCAATAAGAACCAGTCCACCAGAATAATTCATGAATTATCCTTATGGTGGGTTCCGTGCAAATGTAAAACTGATATATATATAAAAAAGTGAGAGGTGTACCTGACCCATATTGATACCATGGTGAGAAGCCCTTTTCTCTACAAATGGCCAATCAAAAAAATCCCCATTGTAAGTAACATAAATCCCTGGCTTCACCTCTTGCATGTGTCTGAACCAAGCTCTTAATAACTCCAACTTATTTAAACAATAGAAATTAGTGATAAAGTTTTTAGATGAAATTGACTTGCCATACTGTAAGTACATATCAACTTATTACCTCATTCTTCACATTCTCAACTTTAAAGTAACCCTGGAATTCAGTTTTTGGTGTATACTCCAAGTCTTCAATGTCCTCCCCAACGAACTAGCAATAGAAGTAGAAGTAAAATTAGGAAGGGGTGTATATTTCAAAGCATTTTAATCATTTTCCACTAGAAAGTTAGCTTGGTTATTTGAATTCCTCATTAATAATTAAATAATTAACTTCAAACAAAAGTTGATAGAAGAAACTGTATAAATTGATAACCAAACCTCGCGGTTAATAATGAGATAGCCTTGGCCGTCTATCATGTAAGAAATCATCATGATTTGATCAGTGGTGGCATCAGGAAACTTGAGGGGCAGTTTAGTTGTTTCGATATCAAATGCACAGACGTGCACTTCAGCACGCTGTAAGAGATCGCTCCTCTTCTCCAGTAAAGGACCGGAACTACAGATACTCACGTCATACCATTGCCCACATCTCACATCTGTGGCCATACCAGTGTACATGTTAGCTAGAGGAGCTAGAGATAGTGCATCAATTGAAAGTTCAGAAAAAACAGGGTACTAACACAGTTCTGGTATATTCCTACAGTTAATTGGTAGATATTGCAATTTCATTTTTGATGATTACAATTGTCCAATTGTAGTAAGGTGTAAAAGACCCCACCAAAAAAAAAACTTTAATATTGAAACAAATCCAGGACAAAAATAAGTAAAGAGAAAAGAGAAAACCGTTTTAATGGAACAGTAAAGTTGCATACCAAGATCAATAGCAAAACGAACGTGGTATGGCACATCATATTCACGTAACTCAATAATACTATTTGTGTAATCTAAAGTCCTCTCGTTCCTGAAAACAGAATTAATGTCCGGTTAAAATATTATTAAAATATTATTTGGATAAATATTGGTGTTTAAGGACCCATATTGAACAATTATTTATTTGATGTAAGTACCTTTTAGTACTGTAGAAGGACTCAAATGCTTCCGATGCATCTTGTTTTGCCTTGTTTCTTTCGACCACATGATGAAGGTCATTTCTGACTCCCATCAATTGTTGAACCGTGTCAAAAGAAAGCTTTAAGTACTTTCTTCGAAGACCGGACAAATGATTTTTCTAATCATGTCAACCAAAATGGTGTTTAGATATAAAGAATTATGGTATAAAACTGCACGTTTGAACGTTTTTTAGCAAGAGATTCCCATATGATCTACTAAACCCAAAATAAGCTTTGCCGAAGCTTCATTTGAGTCAAAGCTATGTAAATTAGCCTAACTTAGACCTCAATTTAGTCTTAATTGTGCAATTAAGTCTCAGCTGAAATGTAATTTGGTAATAAAGACTTAATTCTGGCTTAGATGGTAAACATGAGACTTCATAGAGTCATAATTGCATAATTAAACCTCAACTAGATCCATTTGAATCTCGCATGTGCAATTATAACCCAACTTGGCCTCAATTATTTGCAGCTAAGGGTTGATTTAGCCCATAATTACAAGAAATGACCCTTGATTCTGCATTTTAAGTTGTTGTACGACAAGTAATTATGCGTTTAAATGCACCGAAAAACTAAGAAAAGCAAACAAGGAATGACAAGCTCATAATGATCCAACTGAAACAAGTACAACAGCACATACTATCTGATTGGAAAGAATAGTGGAAGTCATGTATGTTATTTTGTCATTAAGAGGACAGAGAAGTAGAAAAGCAGCTTACAAGATTGAGATCCTCTTTCTCTACAATCTCAATATCCGCAATTTGGCCTTCATACCTTCTTCTAAGATACCCATCCACCTCTAGTTCCACCTCTTCCTAGAATTTTCAATTTAAAAAAATTATCAGCTGCCTACTAAGGTACGGTGCACTGCACCTGCCATCAAGGCTAGTGCCAACATGAAATCATTTGTGCTCTTGTGAGTACCTTTGTGGCAGCGTAAAAGTACGGCTTGAACTTGTACTTTACTTTAAAAGTAGAACCGTCCTGAAATAATAAGGAAAGAAAAATAATATTTGTGTTCATTTTCTACGAATTGAGGAGCTTAATAGAAAATTGTCTATTGCAGGCATCTAACTGCGCCATCTGGTACGTAGCAGGGTGAGGCCTGACCCAAATGGTACCGGATGATCTGTAACTGGTTCTTCAAATGAGGAAGCATTGAAATTTAAACCTTGGTGATTAAACCTCTATCTAACCCAACTGACCGTAAATTAGCTCTCCACTACATGCTAGTATCGGGCCTAACCCGAATGATACCAGTGAGGTCTGGATCCCATTCTCTAAATGAGCAGACAAACAAAATTTAAACCCTTTGATGAATTAATGCTAACTCACTTTAACGTAAGTACCATGATTTCACAACTCAAAAACCAAAACATGAAATGATAATGTAATTGTAAATAAGCAAGTTATTGAATCTAGTAAATCACCTGAGAGACAAAGTATAGATCAACACAGCTGTAGATCTTTCCTGTGTCCTCATCCTCCCATGAAGACTGTGTATTGAAATCAAGGTCAGAAGAGATTGGACTTCAGTTTAATTTAAGTTGTGCCTATTTTGATGCAAAAATGTTTGATTTAAGATAATAGTATGAATTGCATGCGGACAGGCTATAAGAGACGTAATTGCTACCGTAGAAAAGGTGAGGAGCCATCCGAGTCGTTTATCTCCCTCTGTGAAGAGAGAAAACCCTAACTTACTCTCCAGTTGTTCTTCTGCTCCCAGGCGAATCTTTTGCTTCGATTTGGACCTCGAATCGTTGCCGTAGGAGTTTGTTCTCTCCCTTCTCCGCCGCTTACCATCTCCGCTCATGGCTGGTTACTCGATCGAATGAGAAAAAGGGGAGATAGAGAACAAAGCGAGAGATCCTGAGATCAGACTTTTGGATAGAGAGGCGAGGGCTTAGTGTGGCGGGAATAGAGGGTTCGATTCCCGCTCTTTTACCTCTCTTCTCGAGTGCGTATCCTCTGAGATATCTCAACTTCGACGTGTACGGTGCGTATTCGGGATAGCACCGGGGCGGTATTATTTGTGTTTTGAGATTCGTGCAGAACGTATTTAAACGGTTGTGATTTTCCAGAAAACACTCAAAGTTTGAGATATTTCAGATATGCGAATTCTCTCCTCTTCGTCTGAGTATAATTTGTTTCATGGCGACCCTGGTATTTTTGGAATTTCCCACAAAACATGGATTTGGATAGCGCCGGGGCGGTATTATTTGTGTTTTGAGATTCGTGCAGAACGTATTTGAACAGTTGTGATTTTTCAGAAAAACACTCAAAGTTTGAGATATCTCAGATGATGCGAATTCTCTCCTCTTCGTCTGAGTAGAATTTGTTTCTTGGCAGCTCTGGTATTTTTAGAATTTTTCACAAAACATGAATTTTAGTTTTTTTTTTTTTTTTAGAATATGGTATAAATAAAATTTTCGGCTCGACGTGGATGTCAGATGTGGTAATTTTATTTAGAATGTTCACCTCAATTATGAACAAAATAAATTTAATATTAAATATGTTTCTTAATCGTCCTGATAAATTTTAATATTTTATTACGAATGGATCCAAATAATGAGATCTATAAAATAAGGTACTAATAAACATTTTTTTAGAAATTTGCATCTTGTGTGAATCTGTATGTATTTTCTATTGTTATAAATTTGCATGTATTTCTATAAATTTATAACAATAGAAAATACATACAAGTTATTTATAATCAATTATTTTTCTATTGTATTTTTTTTTAAATGTATGTATTTTCTATTGTTATAAATTTGCATCTTGTAAATAAACAACTGTGTATGATCGTAGTAATAAAAATTTACACCTTCCAAAATATTTGATTTTTCTTATAAAATTCTCAAGTTTCTTATTTTTCAATTTAAAATAAACATTTTTTCCTTTTCTTCGCTTCTCACAGAAGTATGCGAAGAGAATTGAGCGCGGCTCAAAGCATCTTGTGTGAATCTATAATTCTGTATCAGGGTAGAAATTTAGTTTTTGAGAGCAGAGAGAATTTTTGTCTTCTATATACCATTTTTGCCCTTCTTAATAATCTTTCCAATTTTTTGCTTCTAATTAAAATTAGCTTAATTAGAAAAGTTAATAACCGGTTCCAATTTTTCTTAACAACTTTCCTATCATAGAAACTTTTTACATGAAAATGAGCAACCATGGTACGTTTTAATAGACTTTTGGTTATTTCGGTAATCGTATATAATTTGACCAAAAAATTCTAATTACTTATCTCAACAGTCCTTAAATTTGCAACACCAAATCTATTTACGTTGCGTAATAGAGTCAATTAGGTTGCAATATCTTCTACTCATAAATTATTTAGTAGAGAATTTATTCTTCACTCTTAGTATCATATTTTCTGTCCAATACTCGTCTACTGCGACTGTGTCTAGGCATGAATAAACAAATGAAAATATAAACCCAATTGTTCTCATGGTACCTTAATTTCCTTCTCATTTGATTACAACTCGAAAAAACAAAGTATGACAACGATCAAATAGGCTTCACTAGATTTTTTTTTATTGAAATCATGAGTTGGAGGTCAAGCTACCCAACACACTTTCAAATCCCTATATATATTATAGAGTATTTATCTACTTTGTTGTTTCGAACTCATAACCTTTCATATGAGAGTCATGTATCTTTGTTGCTAGACCAAAGACAAGTTCTTAGTCTCACTAGATATTTACAAGCTTATTTAGCTGTTATACTATGGGCTAGGATTAGGCCTATTCCAGGTCAGAACAAAAGCAACATATAATGGTAAGCTCCTTTTTATTTATTATTTTATAAAAAAAAAGGGCTTATAGCCCATTTGCATTTAACAAGCAGTAGTTTAATTACAAACATTGAAGGTAGTTCTTTTATGATAGAAGAAGATATAATAGTACATTGATTTTCGAAGTTTCTCATCTCAAGTATGAAGTATCTACTGCAAGCTGTGTTTCTGTCACTGCATGGAGATAATACCATGCCAAACAGAAGTAGAAACAATAAATATAAACACCCAAGATTAAGAAAAAATGTCAGAAAAATTGTAAGCGAATACCAATCAGGATAATTGCTTAGTACTAGCAAGGCCTAATATCTGTACATATTAGGAACAACAATGCAAATTTATACCAGATTTTACTATTTAACGAAGACTAGTAAGTTCCACATTTCCCAAACATGATAATGAATCGCATTCATTAATAAAAAATTGGAACCGGTTATTAACTTTTCTAATTAAGGCAAATTTAATTAGAAGTAAAAATAGGAAGGTTATTAAGAAGGGCAAAACTGGTATACAGAAGACAAAATTCTCTCTGTTCTCAAAAATTAAATTTATACCCCGAATATAGCAACTCCCTATTCTTTAACTCTGACACAAATATCAAAAGACACCTCTTGACTCTTGTATTTACAATAGGCATGGAATCTAATCAAGACCGTTATTTCCTGTAATTAATTATGTGTAGCTGAGGTGATCCGTCCTTCCATCTCTTGATGACTCGCATTAATTATGTGACGCGTTTAAATCTCTATAATTTTTTTGTCGCGGGTGCGATATTAACTAGGTGGTTTGCCGCAGAGAGGACAAATTCAGATGATCAGATCCAGCCGAATTTTTTTTTTATATCATAATAAAAAAATAAACCAAGATATGCCGTCCTTGGGAGAATTCAACATCTACCTAGGCCGCCAAAAGTCTTTGCGGCCTCAAAGACTGGGTCTGCCCAATGCCCCTGCGGCCCCAGCTTGAGGGCCGCCCAATGACCCAACGGCTCCTATTTTGTTTTTGTTTTTTTTAAATAGATTGATTTATTTTTTAGTTGGGTTTTTTTGTTGGTTAATGAGATGCACGACGAAGTTAATTTATTTTATTATTCAATTTCAACTTTCAAAAAGTTATTGAAACAATTAGATTTAACATTCATTTTTGTTTGTAAATTTGCAAGTTAAAAAGCAAGTAATGAATTGAATGTTTATTTAGGAGTTAAATTTATGTTTTTAATGTATTGGATATTTTAATTGTATTGGATGTTTTGATTGTATTGGTAAGAACATTGTTTATTTTAGATTTATTAGACGTATTTTTATTGTACTTGTGAGAACATATGCATTATATTTTCCTATTGATGACATCTTTGTATTTATTAGGCTATTATTTGATAAAAAAAAATTATATATTTTGCTGAAAATAAAACAAATAAATAAACTAAAATTTGACTTTTTAACTAAATACAACAAAATCAACAAAAAAAATCCAACTAAAAAATAAAACAATATGTTTAAAAAAAATAATAAAGGGGCCGTTGGGCCAATGGGCGGCCCCCAAACTAGGGCCGCAAGGACATTGGACAGCCTCCAGTCTTTGGAGCCGCAGGGGCTTTTGACGGCCTGGGTAGACGTGAAATTCTTTTGACGGCCTGAGTGTTTTGGTTTTTTATTTTTTATTATGGTATAAATAAAATTTTCGGCAGATCCAGTGCAATATAAGGACCAAAATGCATTTTTAAAAGAAAGGTATATCTTAGACAGGGGAGCAAGTTACAGTCGATGAACGTTTATAGTATATTATAGTTTATTTGCTTTTCACTATAAGTGAATTATAGTATTTTCGAAGGTATTAAACCCAAGGTCTCGAGTTGTAATGTAAGCTTGGATAAATAAAAAGAGTGTGTATTTTAACTTATGCGAGAATTTTTCTCATCATCTCTTCTTTCATTTCCCAACATTTCCTTCAAAAAAAAATATTTTCACCACATGCCCGGTTCGTATAATCGTATCAATGTAATTTTCAAATTTATTTTAGAACTTACAGTACATGGAGACAACATACACCAAGGGCAAAAGAAAGAAAAAACAATAAACAACAGAGATAACATTTTCATCAGCAGCTGGGATCGGAGTTGATTGGATTGAATCCAAACTGCCTGTCAGCTGCATACTTGAACTGAACCCAGTCACCTCTGTTCAAGGTTCCTCCTTGTATCAGGATGCACATATTCCCGGCACGACGTAGAATGCTCGCTTTGATCTCCTCGAAACTCGTAAACCCGGTGCAGTCGAGTTGGATCCCCGACTGAGCGCACACGCAGTTGTTCCTTATCACCACTTGGTATTGGGGTTTGCCTTGAATAAAGCTTCCCGTCCGTGATTCAGTGACCAGGATGTCTCTGTAGCTGCATTGCGATTGTGCGTACCCTGTCACATGCCGCAGATTATTGTGATTTGTTTTATACAAAATGCTATCACACACGTGGCATGTTCAATCAAGTATTTTTTATTCAGTGATGTATGAACCAGTAGCATAAAATTCGCAAAATTTTCTTATACTGATTTCTGTATTGAAAAGCTAAAATGCCTAATCCAAATTAATTGAGGATTGAAGTCACTTCATGAATCAATTGGCAAGACAGAAGGGAAAATTGATCAGTATATATTATTCACAAATCTTTTGTCGGAGAGAGAGAGGAGAGAGGGAGAGGAAGGGAGAGATAGAGAGACCTTTGACGAGGAAGTAGAAGAGGGCAATGGCTTGAACGAGCTTTACAGGAGTTACCATTATTGTTTTTATTTGGGCTGCTCGGGCTAGGCCTTTCCAAAAATATAAATCTCAAATATTTTTGTCATTTATATATAGATGTTTCGTATGCTCAAAACTATGTTCGGTTGGAGGATGGTGGATAGAATCCAATTGGAGATGAACAAAGCTTAGGAAGTTATTTTGTTGTCGGTAACTTTTAGCTAGAGGTTAAGGTTATTAGGTGATTAGGTCAACTAAGAAAACTTATTAACATCTTTTAGTTTACCCCCCAAAGTTTTTTTTTTAAAGTCAGTAGAACTGACATTTTTATTGATTAATAAAAAAATTTATCAGCGGAATATGCTTTATTTTGACGAATTATCTTTAACCGGGAAATGATAAATTGATAATGATATACTGATGTTATTCGAACTTTAATTCATTCCGTCATCTATTCATGCCGAAATTTTTTATCGTATCCTCAAAAAAAAAAAAAAAATTCCAACTCTGTCCTCATTTTTTCAAAATTTGAATTTTGCCCCAAGTGCTGGCAATGCCAGCTTCTACCGTTGACAGTGCTAATGGTACCTTTTTATTTTTTTAAGCTTTTCAAACAAATAGCATGTAAATGGAGAATTAATTGAGAAGTAATATTGTCCATCAATTAATATTTTTAATGAATACAATATTGATTATAACTTTTGTTATGTGAATATCTCTGCAATATATAACTCTGAATAAATGACATAATATAACAGAAACACTATATTAATTAGTTGTACCTAAAAAAAATTAGTGATGCTCCTCTTTTTTTATTTCTAAAAATATATATATGGTTGGAACATGCATAGTTAATTAATGTTAATTATTGCAAAATAAAATTTCCTAAATTAGATTAGGTCATGTCCCTTCCCAGGCGGCAAAATTGTTGAGTATTTTAGGTATGGTATTTTTATACTCTTTTAACTTTTAATATTTATAAACCTTCGTACCCAATGAATAGGTTAGTTGCAAGCGCACAACCTACCAATTGTAGTATTTAGGTGTCGATCCGCAGGGAGATAGAGAAATACTAATTTTTAATAAAGAAAACTACTTCTAAAACTAAACAATAAAAGTAAAGTGGGGGGGGTTTTGTTCTAAAATCCTAAGTTTGGGTTCAATATCCGGAAGAGAGGAGTTTGAAACAATAAATGTAAATAAAATAAAGGAAAGAAAGATTGGTTTGTTTTCAAGTTTGAGGAGATCTAGGGGCATTCGGTCTACAATTCCTTGCTAATTCTATTTATTCGGTTTGTTTGAATTCATGTTTGATTTGATGAGGTTTCTAACCTAAAGTGTTAAAAAGGGTCACTGTCGTGAATTAATAACGTGCCTAGATAGTTTCGGACTTCACGGTCGTACTTCACCCTAGCTATCTAGACCCATTAAGCTCTTGTTAGCCTTTGGAACAAATATTGATACAAATACTTTGGGTGGATGGATTAATGTTCCTCGAATTCTAGGGCTGTCACTAACCTAGAGGGATATTTAAGTCACATGCTCCAAAGTATGTATCAATATTTGTTCTAAGGTGTCCTGATTATGGGTTTGACTTCACGGTCGTTCTTCACCAAACCCTAACCCTAATTTGTGTAGTTCCGGATTGGATATCAAAGTACGGTCGCTTCTAATTTGAATCCTAAGGTATTTGTACTCATAATTTGGTACTCTCCTATCCCATCCTAACTACTTTGGTTCTTTCGAATCCAAAGCGGGACTTGTCCAATTCAAGTACTAAACTATGTAATTAGCACAAATGATAAATCACATAAATTAACAATCAAATCCGATAAAACAATCATAATAAAAACAAATATCCGAATAAGATAGAATTAAACAAGTTCATGCATTGACCTAAACCCCTAGAAAGAGAACTACTCTCTCTTGGAGAGATCCATAACAAAGTTTGGCAAAAACAATAAGAAATGAAATAAAAAAATGATTATACCCTTTCTTAGATCAAAAACCTCGATCTTGCCGACTCCTTGCTTAAATCTTCTTATTCTCCTTCCTTAAAAAGCCTTCGGAACTTCGAGAATTTCTGCACTCTCTCTCTCAATTTGTGAAAAATGGATATGTAATAGTGGATGTATGGTAGTGAATATCGAGAGAGATGAAATTCTTCCCCTTTTATAGCCAAAGACCTTGCTCAATTTAGAAGATAGAAGTGGAGTTAGTGGGTGCACTCCTCAGACTGCCATGTCTATTTTTGGCCTTCTAAAATGTGTCCCTGATGTGCCAAAAATAGAAAATCTCTTAAAAATGCGAATTTCTGACTGTCTGCGAGTCCAGTGCGTCCGCACTGGTGGTGAGTGCGGGTGGTCTGAGTCGCACTGGCTCTAATTTTCCTTTTGTTTCAAGTTTCCTTTTCTGGATTTTCTGCGTTTTTCTCTGAGTGCGTCCGCACCGGATCTTAGTGCGTCCGCACTGGCCTTGGAATTTTCTGTTTTCTGAATAATCTGAAAGTTGCGAAATTCGGCTAAGTAGTGAGTGCGGATGACCCCACTCGCACTGGAGGTTGACTGCGGACGCATTGCTCTCGGTCTTCTTGTCTGTGAAATTCTGCGTGCTGGAAATTTGTCTAAGTACTGAGTGCCTCCGCACTGGCTGTGAGTGCGTCCGCACTGGGAGACTTTTTCTTCATTTTGCATTGTTTCCTGCATTGTAAAGTCGAGCGAACGCAGTAACTTGATTCTAGGTGTTTTCTATTCACTTTATATTCAAAATACATGATATTTGGTGTTATTTTATGATAAAAACTAGATCGACGGTGTATATAATTTACACCTATCAAAAATCCCGAGTTTTTCCAATTTCATTAATTTCTTTATTCTGAGTGAATAATTAACAAAATGTAAAATCAGAAACTTTAATTGAAGTTTTGAGGTCTTAAGCGATATTCTTTTGCAATTCTGATTGCATCGGCTTTTGGATGCCGGGGGCTTCATGACCAGGCCCTCCGTCTCTTCGTGATCTTTTCAAATTGTGATAAAACTCTCAAATCAGAGTTTCCTACTAAAACTTTTGACCGTTTAAAATTTAGAAACAATGATTTGATGTTTTATTATAAACATCGATGACGCGCCAATATTTTATATCCTGATATATTCCAATACAAGTACATCAATGTTTCATTGTAAAAACATCGACAAAATGTCGATACCAAAAGAATGCTTAAAAAGAAGGTACCTACTTCTGCTGAGATTTTGTCGATACCAAAAGAATGCTTAAAAAAGAAGGTACCTACTTCTGCTGACAATATCAGCGGTAAGGGTAGTTTTCAAATTTTTTGAAAAATTAAGAGCAGAGTTAGAATTTCTTTTATTTTAGGATATAAATAAAAATTTCGCTATTCATGCTGCCGTGTGTTGTTGTAACGGAGATCTAATCAAGCCATAGGTTTTTGTTAACGTTCTTGCTACATTCAATTATGAACAGGTCATACATGTAATTTTAATTAGACCCGTTCCAGGTGCTGTTCTGGACCACCAGTCAGTTGTTTGAGGCAAAAAGCCAACAAATACTGTATAAATAATATTTGCAATGGAGCAATTGTCCTCGTCAATCTTTAAATATAACATCTCCATAAATAAATTTCTAAATAACTATTAACCACTTTTAAAAATTAAAATTTCTAAATGTTTTGAACTTTTACATTTTTAAAATTAATTTTAGAATTTCTAAATAGACCACGTGACTATTAAAATAATTTAAACAAATAATTTAACCAACGTGGCGATTAGAAACAGTTTTTTTAATAAGAAATTTTGCCGAATAGTTTCTAAATAAAAAATTATGACACATCTTTGAATATATTGCTTAAAGTTTATACTTGACACTGCTCTTTTTTCTTTTACTTTAAACTCGACATTTTCATTACATTAATATCAAAATTTCTCAAAGATCACTTCATCTGTAATCAAATAAATTCAAAACAAACTAGAAGCAAAACAGTGAGCAAAGAGAATGACTCCGGCATAAAAGTGAACTTTTAATTCATTTTGAGAATCATAATATCATACCAGTAACATGAGAACTAAAAAAGGTGCTATAACCAAAAAGAAAAAAAAATATAATTTTTTTAGTAGAAAAAAATATAAATTGATCAAGTTTCGATGTATAAAATTATTTTTCGAGTCAAAATCAACTGACCTAATTTCAAAAAGAAAATTTCATTTTTCTGCCTGAGCCATTCTATTTGCTATCTCGTATAGCGAAAATTGTTTTGTTTCTAGTTTATTTTGATTTTTTCGATTACAAATTAAATGATATTTGAAAAAAATTGATAGTAAAATAATAAAACTACTGATTTTGAGAGTAGAAGAAAAAATCACAATAGCAAAATAAAATTTTGATGAATATTCTAAATATATATTAATTATTATATGACGGTGAAAAATTAAATTATTAAGTCATTAAGTGAGGTCTAGCTTATGGAAAGTAGAATTTAAATATCTAATTTAGAATAATTTAATGAAATATAATCTCAACCAAGAAAACGTTCTCAGATTTTAACTGGATATAAACTTGGAAGGAATAAAATCTACACATTAATTTTTAATTTTTTAGAGAATGTGTTATTTGAAAAAAAATAACTAATTTTTTTGGTTCTCATATGTTCCTTTTAGTTAACAAAGCTAAAATAAAAGGAACGCATGAGAACTAAAAATTTTAGTTACGTTGGTCATGAAAAATTTATGCGTTTAAACAGAACTCTAATTTTCCCAATTATATTTGAACTTGCGACGGCAATATTAATTAAATCGACGCATGAAAAAAGGTTAATTTCAACACATAAATTATAGAAAACAGCAACCATTAGTCATCTCATTAAATATATTATTCCAACACATACGCGCGCAAAACAAAAACTAATGCCAACCAAAATCTAAAAGAATGGCTCTAACTAGATCCTAAACCATTCCATGATTTGCTTAAGAGCAAGAAACTTGTGAGCTCATCGGCTTGAACGGGAACAAGGTACCCGATGCATACTTGAACGTTACACCACCGTATGGCAACGGCAACTTGTCGTTGACAAAGCCGTCCTTATCGAGAATACTGGGGTCCACTGGCTCTGCTGTTTGGAAACCATTGATGTTGAATTGGACATTGCTTTGTTGGCAAGGACACAGATTTTTTATCGTGACCTCGTATTCGGGCTTGCCGCCAAACAAATTCCCGGTCGGCTTCTGTGTTACTGATATATTTGACAGTGTGCATTGTGCATGACCTGTGAAAGAAATGCAATATAGATCAAATTACCATACCAAATTGTTCATAATCACGCACAAGAATAAAGGCGCGATTCCCTGTCTACCTCCTTTTATGAAAATAAAAATAAAAATACAGAGATCTTTCTAATGTTGGTTATCTCGCTGCAGCAGTAGAGAAAGAAATTGAGACATGCATGAAATGGACGACTTGAGAGTAGGTCCGATGGGTTTAATCACCGTTGATTTGCTTTAAGAGTCGTGCGGGATGCTTTAAACTTAGTACTGTTTGTTTCAATTTTCGTGCGCACAAATCTTAAATTAGATGGACGGTCATCATGCTAGTTGAACCTAAAAGTTGTTCCGCTGGGCATTTACTCCGTTCTCGAAACGGACAAAAGCCAAAGGCAAATCTCAAGACAGATAAATTAAACCTGGATAAATGAAACATGCGAAGACAGCCAAAACAGCTAGCAACTTGAAAATATCTGCCATGCCTTCGTTCTTTCTCTATTTTAGTTTGGTACTCTTGAGCTAAAGAATGGGTTTAAAAATAATCTATGCGCTAATTTATACACTTACAGTTACAGAGAGAGAGAGAGAGCTTAATTTGGCATGTCTGCTGCAGCAAATCTCCAGATTATCTCGAATTTAATTCTGTCTATATATTTTTGCTGAATTTCCGCCTTTTTTTTAAAAAAAATCTTGGCAAAACTGATTCGAATTATTTCCTTTCCTATAAGAACAGATTCAGTGCTATAAATTTTTGGATCTTACCATTCATTCAACATTCACTCCGTACAGACAAGACATTTCATTTAATTTTCAGTTTTCAACTCTTATTCTAAAAAAAATAGTTTAATCTATATTAAAAATGAGGAGGGTTCAAATGCCTCCATTTTGTGTGCCTCCGTCATGCCTTTATTTTTAAAAACTTTAAAAACTCAAAATTTAAAATTTAAAAATCAAAATAAAACCGTTAAATATGATCTACATAATTTTATCTATGCATGTGGAAAAAATTATAATATTTCAACTTTGTTTTGGTTATCATCAAGAGCTTGTAAAAACATACTAATATGGATAATTTCTAGTCGTTGATTTTTTAACTTATTAATTTATACAAAAACAAAATCAAAATGTGATAATTTTTTATGAGCACACAGAGAAAATAATATAAATCACATCTAATGGTTTTATTTTGACGTTTATGATTTAAATTTTGAGTTATTAACGTTTTAAAAATGGAGGCATAATGGAGGCACAAAAAATAGAGACATTTGAACCCTGCTCATTAAAAATTTACTTTTTATTCCGGGGTAATTTAACTAATTAAGAAATACTAAAGGCCCTTTGGTCATAATTTATTAGATAAAATAACATCCTATAAAGCATGCATCACGTTGTGCCAAAGGGATGTCTGTGTTAAATTTTTCCTTTTCAAGTTGTATCCATGATACTTATGAAATTAATACAAGATAGTATTATCAAATCATCTGTTCTGCACTTATAATGAAAAACTTAAAATTATATTAAATTACCGAACCTCTCATAAATAAACTGTAATAGAAATTGTATAATAGCTAAAACACGTTTATTTTGATCGCATATATTGCAAGAAGATGGGTCATGTTCGTTACCAAATAAATATCGAGAACAGCCATTACAATTTTGAAGAGGGTTCATATGTCTTCTTCGTGTTCTTTCTTTGTATCTGTAGTTGCTCTCTTCTATTCCTTCTTCGTGTCAGATATACACACCAGTCACAACAGTTGCGTCTCTATTAGTAATCCACACGAACAGGTTTGAAAACAACCGTCAATCAGTATGCTAGTACCGAACTGACAGCCCCTTCTTATTCTCTTTCTTTCTCTCTCTTGGTTTCTGAAGAATAGAATGAACATATTGGCTAACTGAAAACTCTACTGATGTTACATATTTATAACAATATGCACCAGTTCGTTTGAGCCTATTCAATAGCACCAATTCGTTGAGCCTCTTCAGAAGACCTTATCCAGATGTATTGAACCAAATCAGATCAAATTCAAAGCAGAGATTTTGGGCCTATAGCTCAATAAGAATTGATTCATATTATAACTTCATAATTAACTATTAATACAGCCCAAATATTCTGACTTGTTAGTACATTTCTAACATTATTGTCATTAAAAATAAAAAATAAAGGTACGATGGCCGGCACAAAAAATAAAGAAATTTTGTATTAGATCATTTGTTAGCAAAATTGGTTGAATTTCACTAATAATATAATATAAATTCAGATTGAGGGCTACTGGAAGAAAAGCACCATCGAAGCAGCAGAGAATAATACGACAAGGCTCATTTTATCTCTTGTTTGTAGCTCAATTGATCCTTCAGGAGGTGGCATCAGCACAACCTGATATGGTGCCTGACTTCTTCCAGTTCTTAAAAAAGATTTGCTTGTATACTAATACGACAAGGCTGCCCTGTTGTAAAATATCAGGCTTTTTCTGAGCCAGGCTGAATGAAAATCTGGCATCATTGGGACGAGGTCAATTTGGGTCCGATATCCATCGGACTCAAAGTGAGTTCGATGTGTTCGATAACCGTCCGATCTGTTTTAAGATTCGCAACAGAAATTTTCGCGGCTGCTTTAAAATTCGTGCGCACGAATCTTAAAGCAGATCGGACGGTTTAGAAACCCATCGGACCCAAGCTGCTCTCCATTTGGACAGCGCAAAGATTGCTCTTTAAATAATTCGAACTGGGCTGTTACTTTTCTCCTCAAGTAAGGGTCCTTAAGCAATTTAACAGGCCTACAGTGGAAAGCCCATGATATGGACTCCGGTCCTTTGGTTCTTTGATCTCACGGTTCTCACCTGATATTCGCTGGACAAGTATCGCTACAACCGATCGATCGGGTCCGTATCCCGTAAAGTAACTCAAAATTTGAGTTTGGATTCGACCCGTCCGATCAGAATCCGGACCTCCGGCTCGAGGTAATTCACGGGTCTACTTTAATATTCGTGCAGATTTTGATCGGACGGTCTTTATTCAATCTCTTACTTGCGTTAGAGGGATCCGAACTCTGATCGATATCCGATCCGGTCGGAGACACGGCGGTCTGAAAGAGCAAGAGAGAAAGGCGGAGTCAGTTGCCACAGCGCAGGAACTTGTCAAGTGGTCCCAGAACTTCCCCGCGTTCACGCGTTGTAAACTTGTAATCTCGTTGCCTCCGCCTCAAAGAATCACTCGTTTGTGTTCGATCTCCGCTTGAAGGAATGTTCTCGACTGGCTCCTGTTCTCTGCTCACACCCTCTTCTTATAAGATAAAAAGCAACTATTCACCAAGTTCCCTTTCCTCTTCTCGCGCTATCTGTTCCGAGACTGTTCCTTTTGATGATTCTAGAAGAATCATCCATGTAAATGATTCTTCTAAAAGGAGGTCAGTGTTTGTTTGCTGTGGTGTTTTTTTTTTTGTCACTAGATTTGGTGAACAGGAATTTGCTGTTACTAGATTTGCTACATCGATTTAGTATGAAGTTATTGCTTGTTCTAACTTTTGCATTCAGTACTTCATTTTCTTTGCCAGTAGAGGTTTGGTGTTATTTTATCTGCTTTTAGAGATATCATTTTGTTAATTATTTATAGAGAAACGTTCTCCAAAATAAGGCCCATTTTAAGAACATAAAATATAATGCTGGTGTTATACTAAAATTGGGGATACAATGCTTTTATCTTAAATTGAATCACTTATCTCTGTTTGGCATTGCAGGTGTGAATGCCTCAATCTGTACAAAGAGCTCATACCATACAAACAAGCCTGGGAATGGCAAAAATCACTTGTGCAAAGAAGATATTCCTTAATAGAAAAGGAGGAAGATAGTTCAGACACTGTTATAGTTCTTCAGCACCCATCTGTGTACACACTGGGTACAGGAAGCTTGGAGGAGCATATGAATTTTGATATGGATAATGCTCCTTTTGAGGTGTACCGTACTGAGCGCGGTGGTGAGGTCACATATCATGGCCCAGGACAGGTAACTTTGTTTAAAGAAATGCCTTCATATTGGTTAGAATGTCATACATAGATGTAGATTTATATTATTCGATTGTTTGTTATGGTTCAGATTGTTACCGTGGATTTCGACTGTCATAATAGTTATGCCTAGAAGGTTGGAATTGCTTGAAATTGTGCGTTGCTACTAGCATAGCATTATTTAGTTATATTTTAGGTGCTCTTTTGGTATTTCATTGCATTGTTTTGTGTAAATGGTAGGCTAGATAGGCTTGGATAGAAGCCTGATTGTGGAAAAGTGGCCAGTTGCATGCTTTCAAGGTGGCATAATGTCTATAACAAACTTGGAAAATGGAGATCCCATGAATTTGATTGGGGATGAAATGATGTTAGTTCACTTGCTGATTGTTTTTCTTTAATTAGAGGAATTGTCAAATTTTACTAATCAGAATTTAGGACCAAAATTCATTTCATATTGTCTTATTATCTAGTCATTTGTAACAATTCTATTTTTTTAATCATTTTTTGCAGATTGTTGTTTATCCAATACTAAATCTAAGGCACCACCAGATGGATTTGCATTGGTACTTGAGGAGCCTTGAAGAAGTTATTATCCGTGCTCTTTCCTCTTCATTTTCGATCAAAGCATCAAGGATTGAAGGCTTGACTGGCGTTTGGATTGGTAAGTCCATGCCCTGATTGTGTGTTTCTGTGCGTGGTGCTTGTGTGCACACTCTCATTAAATTTTGAAAGGGTAATGACCTGATATTCAAAACTGAATTTATCGCATTAAATTCAGTTTATTTTTGCTTTCTTGTAAGACCCTCCTTCCCTGTCTGTGTGTCATGCCGGGTCAGTTTCATCATGTTGGGTTACGGGTTGCTGGGTTTTCACCTTTTTGGGGCTTTTTGGAGGGCTGAGAGAGAAACTTGGGTGCAGGAGTTAGGTCTCAGACAAGGAGTTTTGAGCTGCTAGCCAAAATAATCTTGGACCTAAGGATTAGAAATTAGAAGTTTAGAACTGCTAATATTTTTTATCCATAATTATTAGACTAGGGCCAAGAGCATAGCTACAATTCCTATCTCCTGACATAATTCAGTTGTGTTGCAGCAAAGCTCAGACACTTGAGTAAGGTTGATTCTGGTTCCAGTCAGGTAGGATTTCAGTCAGCCGGCTATATTGTTGATTTGGGTTGGGATTGGCTTTCCAATAAAACAAAAACACAATTCAGTGAATTATTGTTCAGGTTTGGGCATTTTGGCTGGTAGTCCAGGTCGTTGATTTTGCCAATTAATACTACCCAGCATGTGCCAGTGCCAGTACTAACTGATGGAGTTAATATCTTCATCCAATGGACCTATATAATTACCAGTTCAGTAAAATTAGTCTCCACAGGACATGCATGAAAGAAAAGAAAATAATGAATTGTTAAGCTGCTAATATTCTGTGGTCTGTGGTATTGCTTTTGTGTGAAAAAGGCATTCTTGGTAATGATGTGCTTCTCCCCACAGGTTACTGCTATGTTTAATTTCTTGGTGAAGTTTCTTGCAGTCCTTTCAACAATTATAATCATTAGTGGTCACGTCCTATGTGGTTAGTTCTAATGTGTATCAATAACATATGACATTACGTATTTCCTATGAGATTAGAACTTTATGTTCTTTCTATTATAATATCTCTTTTCAGGAAATGAGAAGATTGCTGCCATTGGAATTCGTGCCTCTAGATGGGTTACTTACCATGGTTTAGCTGTGAACGTTACTGCCGATTTAAACCCATTTAAGCACATTGTACCGTGTGGCATAAAAGACAAAGAAGTCACCAGCCTCAAGCAGTTATTATATGGTACAGAAACTGATACTAGTGAAGTAATAGATTCTATGCTGATTGATATGGCCTATGAATCTTTAATCAGAGAATTTTCTGAAGTTTTTCAAGTTTCTCTTGATTTCAAGTTTGTCACTGATTTGAATTTGTAGCTCTTTTTTTCACACTGTATGATCTACGACGTTCCTTTAGCTTGGGAAAGCAAAAGGGATTGAGATGAACTTTGATTGTTGTAAATAGAGGTGTATCTCATGCTAGAGAACATTTTTTGGGGAAGAAGCATCTTGCATTGGTTTTCCTCCAAAAACGCTCTTTAATGTTGTAACTCGTAACTCTTCTCTTGGTTTATACAAATCCTACTAGGTCCTTTACCTATTTAGTTCCAAACAAAGCACCTTACATGAATATAGAGGGGATATCTCTAAATTTTGGCATCATTTTTGCAACCCCATCTTTGAGATCTCTATTAACTGAAGGGAAGTGATCTCCTATTCCTCACAAGCAATCACCAGCCCGCTTAGGTTGTCTTGCAGTGCATGATCGGCACCAGAGAGGGAGTCCTAATCCTCTGTCCTCTGCATAACCCTGTATTTGATTTGTAACAGAGGTTTTGGAATTTGAGTTTTGATGAGATATGGAGCCATTCTGATATGAAGAAGGTGATATTGATTCTCAACAGGTGTGCTGTCGCTGAATTTTGTTTCCTCTGTGAAGAACAGGATAGATTTACTTCACTCTCCGAAATCACATTTCTCGAGTCGTCCAAAGTTTTTGTATGTGCAGGTATGTGATGCAAGATGCGAGTGAGGCTTCATGCTCTTTCTTCTCACAGGAATTGTCAGGTACGGCCTAGTTCAGGATGTTGAACCTGTCCAAGGAAATTTCAAGTTGGCTATTGCATCTCTTTGAAGCAATCTTTTCCCCCATGCCCACTACCAAAAATCATCATCCAGATAATATTTTTTATTTAATAGATGTATGTCGAGCTACTTTATTAATCAACCAATATATAAATTATATTTTGCAGGAAAGTTTTCGCCTACTACTCTTCAAAAGTTTTGAATTTTGTAGGAAAGAATAGGAAAGAAAATTGAATTTAGATATAAACAGACTTTATGGTATATACAGTAACCTAGTACTTGCTCCAACAAAGATTTATCTTGGACCATTAAGACGAAATTCAAGAAAATTAGAACTTAACCTCTAGCCACATGAAAAATAAGAAAATCAACAAGGGAAAAAAATTGGACCATTATGCCGTTGGGAGGGAACATTGACAAATGAACAAGTTGGTAAGGTTAGCTAATATTTACTAGAGAGTAGTGTCGATGGTGACGTGGATATTTCATACATGTCAGTAGGGGTGCAAACGGGTCAGATATTACCTGTCCGAATCCGGATCCGTATCCAATTTTTTGCTGATTTGGATATTCAGATACGATAGTTGCGGATTCGGATACGAAAACGGATATTTTTTATGCGGATTCGGATACGGATACGGATACGGTCAGAGGCGGAACCAAGGCCTGGGCCAGCCTGGGCCCAGAAAACATATACAGAGCTGAATTAATAGTGACTTATTTTAAATTAATTACTGTAAAACATATACAACGCTGTAATAAATACAGAGCTGAATTTTATTATCTCCAAGTTAATTTATGCATTCATAGGTACTAAATCTCTATCTTCCTCTCCGCACCTCCTCTGGCACTCTTTTTTTAATAAAAAAAAACTGGCACCCCCTCTGTCGGACACTCTTGGATTTATCAACTGCCTGTTAAGCCCCCCTATCGATCATTCCTGGTTCTGCCACTGGATACGGTTTGAGTTTTGAAATCGGATACAGATACGGATAATTATCCGAATCCATATGTTTTAGTTTTCCAGATATCCGATAAAAATCTCATCTCTCTACCCGATATTTTTCTTTCGCTCCCAATTTCTCCGGACCACCTACTGATTAACCTCTGACACTTTCCTCTCGGATTTGCTTTTGCCATCCCTGTGTGGCTATTAAGCATCTCTCCATTTGTTCCCGTCACATGTGCATATGTGTCCAACTTAACTCCTACCCCGGGGCCACCTGTGCATGATACCCTATGTTATAAAGTGATAGCACAGTTATATTAAGATTTAAGAGAATATCTTTTGTGTCCATTTATTTTTTGTGTTAGAATTATATATATTTAGAGAAAATATCTTGTGTTAGTATATTTTATTTAAAGTTAATAGTTATATTGGTGAATTTTAATTAATTAGATATATATTTTGTAATGACGTAACAAGTTAATTACATATATTTTGAATTAGAAATCCGAATTATATCCGTATCCGTATCCGAAAATATCCGATCCGCATCCGTTTAATATCCGATCCGTATCCGTATCCGATTAATATCCGATCCGTATCCGTATCCAAAAAAAAATACGGATACAGATATGGGTTAAGCACTATCTGATCCGTATCCGATCCGTTTGCACGCCTACATGTCAAGCAACTTCCCCAATTGGATCAGTAACCAATTCCTTCACAATTTGGTCATAGAGCAGTCATTGTTTGGAACACAAGCTCAGACACGACACAGGTTTCATAAACAATGCTTTCAACTACTTGCAATGATATCCCTGTTTTTTTTTCTGGCTTTTTTTTAGGACAGGATCCGTTAGCGTCCTGTAATATATCACTATATTCGAATCATACATTAAAATTCAGCACTAGTTTACTATCAAGTTTTTCTTTTTCCCCTTTATGTGCCAATCCTGTTTTTAGGTCTTTGATGTCGATGTCCTCATTTCTAAAATATTCAACAACTTTATGTATATCTTCTAAATACATACATTCATAATAATATCTAAATATATGTGTTCATATGTTCACATCTATAAGGTATCTTATTTTAATTTGAGTTAGCAAAATCTGGAAATTGCGACGTCGTTTGCATAACAAAAAAAATAAAAATTCCGGGACTGAAATTAGAGGCTCACGATCAAACTTATTTGAAGTAGGTAAAATGAAAAATGTTATCATTTCTTCTTTAGTTATTTGCCTACTATTTTTTTTTATTAAAAAAAAGGTTTAGTAGTGCCTTTGAACTATTCATAAACGAACGTACGTAACAAAAGTTTTAAGTACGTGGCCATAGATTAAAAAAAAAACCATTGGTTAAACCAAACGTATGAGAGAAAAAGAAGACATTTATTTAGAGATACAAAATATCATAGTTTGTGGAAATTATAATACAACATGAATACAAAAATAGAACCATCCATGTATTCCAATTCTGATAGAATATTGTAAAGATCAATCAACAAGTGGAGGATAGCATTAAAATAAATGAGAGAATGCTCACATGGCAGATTTTGACGTGATAAATTAATAGATGCAGTGGCATTGTGCTTTATGTTCCCAAATTCATGTGCTTGCTGTTATGAATAGTATGTTTCAACTCACAGTGTCTGGGATGGCTAATTTATTCAGTTACATTAAAAAAAGATTAATTGAGCATTTGGTATCATAATGAATATATTTATTATTCTTATTAACTGAAAAGGTGCCTTGGCACCGGAGATGATCAAATTATAAGTTTCATGGTTGTATTAGTTATACGGTCCACATTTTTTCAGATAAGAAAGGGACATAGATGACCCATTAAAAAGAAACGTTTTTCATCATTGAATGCCATTTTCTAAATTCAAATGAACCATTATCTAAATCTTGTGAATTGGAATAATCATGTTAGAGAAATAACTTAAGACACATATACAACACCAGTGACCTAATTTCGTAATAAATTAAATAATTGCATACTAATGAATGTCATTACAATGAACAATGAAGCAGGAAATGTATTTACATGATTATATTTCTTGCATGCTGTGGAAAAATAAGCCTACATGACCTGGAATTAATGAAATGCAACTTTTTTCCTAACGAAGTCCCTAACCTATGACCTGTTTATGTACATGAGCTATTTTTAAAAGAAAGATCGTGGTTCTACTTTTAGAGTAGATTTTGCTATGCATTTTGACTTTTCTATCCTTTAATTTCTACCATTTAATAAATGCTACCTTACTGAGAGATAACAGGGTTTGCAAGTCAGGCATTTCTGGCAACTACTAGAAAATTATGTGTTCCTAGAGATCCTTTTCTCAAGAGCATGGTCTAATAAGCTGAATGCCCGGGAAAGGGTGCTTGAAAATATTCCCTAAAAAGAAGATGCCAGCACCATTCGCATTAGATGCCTTCTTATTATTACTTTCCAGAATTGGGTTGTGCTTCACCTGCAACATCATTTGCTGTCCGATTTGTGTTTGAATTGATTCAATAGTTTTGGCCTCGACCGGGCTTCCAGAAGCTTCAGAGAGGTAAAAGGTATCTACAACCTCACCTCTGTCGGTAGAAATCTTGGCCCGCTTGATGGTCAATCCATTCTCCCGGAATATCCTTGTTATGTCAGACAGTAACCCCACTCTGTCTTCTGTCCGTAACTCAAGTTCCAATCCCTGAAATTTTTAAAACCCAAACAAATGGGATTTGATAGTTTAGGTATAGCTCTCTGTAAAATTGGTTGACTATAATTGTAATTGTACTGGTAATGTTGGAGCAGTACACCAAACTGATATTTTTATGCAATGGCAAAGTATACATGTCGTCTTCAGTTTCTGTAAGGATACAAATATATATTGACACCCACAAAAATTAATTGGCACCCACAAAAATTGCCTCACTGCTACAAGTCAGCCAGTTAAACAATATTTGAATACCTCAGATGTACGCCGCTTGATAGCTGCCTCAAGGCATTGAATCAACCGTTCTTTCTCAGCCTCTGAATTCAAGGGGTTTCCATCAATATGTCTTATGAAGTACTCCTACAAATCAAGAAATTAGAAAATAGAATAAAAACAGTACAAGCGAAAATTTCTTGTATGCAAGATATATTCTGCAAGTATGTAGAATCCATTGTAAATTTACCAAGCCTGTTTGATTTGCCATCTTGTAAAATTTTTTATCACTTTTTTCTATTTTATTTCAAATAAAAACCTCACTGACACCTCTAATTTGACTGCTCCTAGAATGTTTAAGTTTACCACACAATTGACAAAAATAGCCCTCATTTACCTGATAGGCCTCCTTCTTGCCTGAGCTAACCATCCCATGATAAATCACATATTGCATGTCCGTGAGTGTGCAAACTGTATCAAAAAGAAGCTTGGCCCGATCCTTCGACCTCAGAATCACCACCGTATAACCTCGTTCAAGGCAATCTAATACTGACACGTGGGGCCCACAACCCTCCTGTTCACCCTCTCCACAATCAAAATCTCTATCACCATACATCATCTGATGCAATCGCCTCTCTCTATGGGTCATCCCAGCTGAGATATCAGTATGAGCAGACCTAACATCGTCTGCACCACTACTAGTAAGAACATTACAAAGGAGTCTCTTGATCTCCAGTATACGTTTCTCGTCACTAAACGGTATCCCGGTGGGCCCGTCAGTGATTTGCACCACTGCTGCAACATGTGTATTGTGGGTCCACAACTCTGCATTGGTCACATTGCAATTGAGATTAGCTAGCACTGCACATACGTCGGACATGAGGCCTGGGCGGTCGGTTCCAGTTAGCTCGATTGAGGTGTGTTCGGTTGCTGGAACAATACCGATTGAATTACTAGTTGCAGGGTAGAAGTACTCATCTGATTCAAGCGTCTACATAGAAAAATGAAACCCGAAATGTTGATTAATATGTTAAGATTGAATGTACGTAAATTTCAAGACTATCTAACACACTCTGATCTTATTAATTCTGCTTTAAGACAGTTGTATAAAACCACCTTTATGCCTTAAAATAAATCTGGTGAATTAATATAACTTGGTGTCCCATTTATTTTAATATAATTTCAATCGAAGCTTTCTATATTCAAAAGAGTTTGAACAATTTTGTAAATTTACCTTTTGGATATAGGCGGTTATTTTCTTGTCTGTAACTTTTTTCCCAGCACAATCAGTCACATTGAACACTGCAATAAAGCATTAAAAACACACAATTTTTTTTTGCATGAATTGTGAACTCATTGCAATCAGGAATAAAACATATACTTGGTATTTTTATTTATTTGTCCCAATTTAAAGCACATACCGTCCATGAACCAACTTCCATCAGAAGAGATGTATGCCTTTTTTATTACAAGATTTAAATCCGCAATTACTTGAACCACCTGTAGAAGAATCCCATGTCTGTTTACACTATCCACCTACAATACATGAAGGAATACTGATGTCAGATAAAAAAAATTGAGAGATTTTTCTTAAAGTGAGATTTTTTTTTGAGATAATTTTAATTAACTTTTAGATTTTTTCCCAGCAAGTCTGAGTAATTTACCCGAATTACAGTTGCATTCTCACAAGCTTCATATATCTATCACGACTCGTGTAGCATACATAAGAAAAGATACATGATAAATAACACAAAAGGAACAAATAAAATATCCAAGGAATATATTGGTTGAAAAAAAGTTAGGCGACAAGAATCTTAAAAAGCAACTATACGGAAAAAGATACTTCCAGCGAAAAAGGATTCTTGAAATATAACAAATAAAATCAGAGAAGATAAGTACTAGATATCAATTATGGTTAAAGTTAGTAGAACATCACAAAAAACATATATTACGATTTTAAAAACTAAAGATATATTTAATCGAAAAATATAATACTAAAGATATCATAGACCTGAAAAACAAAAATTGTTCCAATTATCTAAGCAAAAATCAAAGAAGATTGCGCAAAAGAACAATGAATCGGATAGAACAGTAATCTTTGTTGCTTTAGCAGGCCTTATTGAATGAGAAAAAAGAAAACTCTTATCTGGGATTATCTTAACATAAGATACCAACGCTCTAAGTTAAACGGAGGTAAGCCAAAATATTCAGAGAATCGTTCACAAAAAACATCCTAAAATTCCTCAATTTATAAATTAATAATCCTATAATTGAAACTGTAAGGATTCTCCGAAACCTAAGAAATTCACATGAAGGGATAGAAAAATTTAAAGTGAAATTAATTCTAATAGAAAGAGCTAAAAACATCAAGAGAATCATCAAAACAGAGAGAGAAAAAAAAGCAATAATTTTTTTAAAACTCGCAGAAAGCATGAACACTTCGAAAATTACCTAGGTGGATTCATCCTCCTAACAAGCTTTGCATATTCCATCATCGTTATCCATCTCCAATGAAACTCTCGCCACAACAGAGAGCCCTTTCTTTTTCTCGTCTGGCTTCAAATTCTGTTTGTTTCGTTTTGGGATCTAAATTTGATTTCCTCAAGAACACGTATTATGAAGAGAATAATAGAAATGGTCGAGCGGATACAAATACCCTCACTATGATAGTGTATGATATAATACCATGAAGGCGAGAGATAATTAAGGAAATTTATGGTATTTATATCTTTTTGATATCAGACTTACATTTTTGGTCGCAAGAGATTCTTTTGATATTTCTATTTTTTGTTACGATTTTTATGGGATCTCATGCGAGCCGTTAAAGAGCTGGTGAGCGCCGTATTCGGAACTCCAACCGGTGATAGTGACGTGTCTTTATTGGTTCAAGTTGACTGTTCCTGACCACTAATTCTTGCGAAGCCCCTCTATCATTCGTTAATTCCGAAGAAATCGCTGCCCTCCCAATTTTGCAAAATGCCCAATTCATTTTTGGAAAAGTTGTAATGAAGGCCCTTGTGATTTTCGAAAGAAATTAATATGAGAGGCTTAAATCTAATTACTGTTAACTATGGCGCAATTATTGTTTCATTTCTCCCAAATCCTTTTGTCAGTATGTAATTCTAACGGTCTTTCAATACAATTAAAAGCAAATTTTTTTTTCTTTTTTTTATCAAATAATATACTTTTGCAGGGATCTGATTCCATTTGAGGATTGATTATGGATAACATGCATGAGACACCTTTGCAGATCCCTCTCTAAATGTTATTTTTTATATAATTTTAACGAAAGCCCGTCCATTAATTCCTTAATTGTCATGTGCCATTGTGCCCCCTTGTAGCGCCTAGTCAAATTAGCACTATGGCTATATCCCAGAATTAGCACTATATGGCTATTTCCTAAACCGCTGAATACAAATCTGACTAATATGGAATATTAATTAAGGCTGAGTACCAATTTAGCACTTAACAGCTATTTGAGGATACTAAACAGTATCATTTCTAACTTGATCTAGGATAATATTGTAGATACTTCTTTATTCTCAACAGTTTGTAATTCCCGTTCACGCAGTATCTATTTAGCTTAACAATATTCATAAAGTGTTAAAATAAAATCTTTTATAGACATAATATGCTGAGAATGATGATAATATATATTTTTTTAGTAAAGATTAAGTCAAGTCCCAACTATTTAATATCTATAAATTATCATCTTTTCCGAGTTTCGAACATGCATCTCTCACACGGAGGCATTGTCTTTGCCACTAGATCAAAAATTGATTCTTATGATGATAAAATTATTATATTTTGATATTCATTT
>JAJGRW010000140.1:59378-89689 GCA_025461045.1 Carex parvula | reverse complement strand
TCTGGAGCTATAAATTGCAAACCTTTTGCTGTGTCAAGGCCTCACCGTGGATTATAATTTCAATTCAGCAAGCTTCTGTGGCAAACTCAGCCACAGCATCCCATCCTAAAATTAGACAAATTTACAAACAATCAACTCCTTGAAAATCACATTCCACGTGGATTATAACTCTAAAAGGTCAATCTCAGAAAAGGTCAATCTCACATTCCATAGTAATTGAAATCGCTATATAACTCTAAAAGGTCAATCTCAGAAAAGGAGAAGGTAATATCTTTTATAAATATTAAAAAAAGGGGTAATCTCCTAAACAGGTCAACTTTTTCAAAATAAGAGAAAAAAAAAATACTATAACGAAACAGTGATCAACGAACCTTGAAGAGTAGTATAGTCCAGTCGCTCCTCTGGTTGATTAAGGAGTTTCGGTCCCGTCGGAGAAGGTTTTACCCAGTCGGAGAAGAAGAGGAGAAGGAGTTTCGGTCCAGTCGGAGAAGAAGAGGAGAAGGTATTACCCAGTCGGAGACCCAGTCGGAGAAGAAGTGAATTTTCTCGGTGATTTGGCCTCCCTGAGCGGGGAAGAAGAAGGGAGAACTTTTCGTCTCTGAGAGGGGAGAAAGAATTAAGTTTTGATGCAGACCTCTGGGAGAGAAAGAATTAAGTTTTGTTTTCTTTCAGAGGGTATTTCGGTCAATACTTAAATTTTTTTTTTTTTTACAGCACTAATACAGTATTAGTGGCAAAATTAAGATTTAGTAAGTTTGTAGTGGCATTGGCACAATTTCTGATTTTGGAGTGGCAATTTTCAAATTGAGAAGTTTTGTAGTGGCAAATACACAATTTTCCCGAAGAGGGGAAGAGTTAATACCGAAATAGAAATTACTAAACGCTGGTATTGAAATTACTCGAATGAACCACAATATATAAAAAAAAACATATACCAAAATCATCTAAAACAAGACGATACTTAATAAAAATTACTAACTAATATAATAAAACTTATATTGCTATTAAACACATATACCGAAATAGAAATTACTAAACATTATACATAGGAGTTGATACCGTAAATTACTAAATAATATAATATAATAGAAATTACTAAATCATCTAAAGAATGACGGATCACATGTACCGAAATCATCTGAAACAAGACGATACTTAATATAAATTACTAAATAATATAATAGAACTTGTATGATTATTATTAGACAATCCAACACCAAACAAATGAGTGTCAACTCAAATTGGGAGGAGGTCCTCTTTAAAAAGTAACTTTGTCTCATAAGCTCCATAGCTTTGAAGAATTTTCGAACGAAACATTATATGTGTGTGATATATATATTAGAAAAGAGTTGGATCAAGTAGCTTAACTGTCTAATATTAAAAAAAATATTATAATCAGATTTCGAATCTGCAACTTCATATATAGAGAACACTAAATTGAAATTCTTACAAAAGAAAATTAGAGGTTGGACTAAAAACTATTATGAAGAAAAAAGAGAAAAAAACAAACAGCCTTACAATTGTTACATTCTTTAAAACTCATTACAGAACAAAGAGAACTTACTGAGGCTGAACTATGGCAACAAACTTGGATCACTTTAGAGGATATATACCTTCAGGAGGAGGAATATTGAAAACTTGGGGCCAAACAACAATGGCTAGCAGAAGGAGACAAAAATACTAAATTCTTCCATAGTGTAGTTTCACATAGAAAGAAAAAGAATAGAATTGCTAGATTAGAACACAGTGATACAATACTTACTAGCATTCCAGACATCCAGATGCTACTAGTTGTTATAAATAGTTATTAGGGGATCCAGGGTGAAATATGCCTCCTTAGAATCTAATTTTTGGGATGCAGCAGATTTGCTCACCATACATGAACAAATACAGTTAGAAACTCCTTTTACTGAGGAGGAATTACATAGAGCAGTATATGCCTCATACCTAAATTGAGCCCCAGGCCCAGATGGGTTTTCCCTTAAATTCTATCAGTTTTTCTGGAAGGTAATCAAACAAGACTTGCTTGCAATGTGTTCACACTTCTATGACCAAACACTCTCTCTCCAACACATTAACAATTCAGTCATATGTTTGATCCCAAAAGAGCAAGATGCTACTAACCTTAGCTTAGTCAATTGCAGTTGCAAGATCATCTCTAAATATTGACTTATAGGTTAGAAAACATCATGTCCCGAATTATTTATCAGCTGCATTCATACAAGGGAGATATATACTTGATAATGTAGTTTTAAGTCAGGAAGTATTACATTTTGCTCATTGTACTAAACAACAGGGGGTAGTTATTAAAATCGATTTTGAGAAAGCTTATGACAAGATTAATTGGCAATACCTCCTTAAAACATTAGAAACTCGAAATTTTGGATCTAGATGGATACAATGGATTAGAAAATGGCTCTATAGTTCACAATCTTGTCTGAATATAAATGACCATTTGACACATTATTTTCACTGTAAGAGAGGAGTTTGGCAGGGAGACCCCTCTCTTATTTTCTTTATATTTTGGCTGCTTATACACTGAGCAAATTATTCCACAAAGGCAGACAATTAGAGTCCATTAAAGGTCTAGGTCCTCCTTGTCATCAGGGACTGATAGTTACCAACTGCCACTATGCTGATGACGTCATTTTACTTGTTTTAGCTGAAAAAAGAGTGCTTACAGATTGAAATTTTCTATCAATATGGACAAAACATAACTATTCCCTATCAATTTAGATATTGACCAGACAAATGCCATGGCTACTATGTTTGACTGTACAGTAGGTCAATTCCCTTTCAAATACTTAGGTCTTCTTTTACATTTCAAAAAATTGACACTTACAGATTGGAATTTTCTCATTAAGAAATTAGAAAGGAAATTACAAAGTTTTGGAAGGGCATACTTATTTCTCTAGGTGGAAGATTGACCTTACTGAATTCTGCTTTATCATCTGTACCAATGTATGCCTTGTCTATTTTCAAAGTACCAAAGGGTGTCCTTAAACACCTGAGAAGGAAGTTTCTATGGTAGGGTTTTGGTACTACTAACAAAGGTTACTCTCTATTAAATTGGCCTAAAGTTTGTCAGAGCAAGGTTAATGGGGGTATGGGGGTTTTAGACCTAGACCACATGAACATTTCCTTGTTAGCTAAATGGCTTTGGAGATTCAAAAACCCATGTTACCATAGTCTATGGAAACATGCCATTCACCTTAATTATTTTTCATATGGGCATATTCCCCCCTCCCCTTTTTGGAAAGTCATTTACTATATTCACTACACTGTGTCCCCTAGAATTACTTATACTCCATATATCAATAGTAGGGTTCAATTTTGGCAGGATGTTTGGTTTGGATCCTGCCATTGCCATTTAGCTATCAGTTACCCTTTTTTTTTTAGAAAAAGCTCGTAGGCGTCTATCATTACAAAATACTTGTATGACTTATGTAGTAACCCTCATATTGAATTGGGGGTTGTCATTGAATCACAAGGATTGACTCTGGAGTTTACCAGAACTCTGACAGGAGTTAACAAATTTAAGTGGCAGGAACTTCAGCAGATTATCCTTTCCTTTTCAGCGAACTCAGAGGATGATCAACCTCAGTGGGGATTAGCCACCATTGGACATTTTATTGTTAAATCTTTATATTAGTTTCTTAATTTCAGGGGGATCAAAGAACTTCATGCTCTTACTTGGTGGCAATCTAAACTCCCTCCCACAATCCAAGTTTTCATGTGGTTAATAACAAAGAAAAAGATTCTCACTAAACGTAACTGATCACTCAAAAGAGAGCAATGTTTCTTTTAATATTTATAAACTCAAAAATGCTATCGGTTCGGACTGCAAGTGCACAATCCTATCGAGTAGTATATTCGAGGTCGATCCACAAGGAATATTGATTCAGAGTTTTGAGCGATCGCATCACAATCTTTCGAAAAGCTAGACGAAATCTGAAAATTGAGAGTTGTTGTTGTGATCCATGTAAATTAGGAAGCAATTAAAAGTAATTAAAATAAAGATAGAGATGAAAATTCCTAGGATTTCGGCACACCATTGTTACTCAATCCGCTTTGATAATATATTCATGTCGGGTCTGATTTTCTGTTGTTGTTTTATGAAAGACACCACATAGGTCACTGCGAGTTATGTTACGCAAAAATGACAGATCTTTCATCGAGATTCTATATAGGACACTGCGAGTTACCTTACGCAAATGACTGATCTCTTAAATACACAAGTTACTACACAGATCACTGCAATTTTCCTTACGCAAATGATGGAACTTGGTTCGCGTTTTGTTGTTCTGATTTATGGTTTCCTCGCTAAGATTTTCTTCACATAAACTTAATAGATCTCAACGAGGCTAATTCGTACAAATAGTTTCTCTTACCATTGAGGCATTGTCACTACCCTAACGGATTAAACTAGATCATCAAAGTTAGATGAAGAGATAGTAAATCACAAAAGCATTTCGATTCAACAACAAGAAATCATAATCAATAGAAATATATATATCAAAACATCAAGAGTAACAAGATTTACTGCCTAGCCCTAAGAAAAGGAACTTAGCCGCGGAACGGTATGGTTACAATCACTCCTCTCTTCTCTCTTTAATCAAATATAACCCTAATTACAAAGATAACTTCTTCTTCTGCCCAGGGGCCTTATATAGGAGTGGAGGGACGTCTAGAGATTGAGTAGGAGCTAAGGAACTGATCTGGATATAGCTGTCGGCAGTTAATTCCCAAGAGGCGCCTTCAGTTACGGTCCGTATCAGGTGATACGGTCCGTATTGAGACCTTATAGCTGAGGGTTTTAATGCGTATCACACTATCTCCTGGTCTGTATTAGGCTTGGTCTGTATTAGGCAATACAGATCATAACAGAGACTTCGTCGATAAGCATCGCTGATCCGATTGACCCGATTTTTGCTCTATTTGGTGTAAAATAGTCCCAAAACCTGTTTTCTATAATAAAACATAAAGAAGGGTGACAGTAGCCTTTTTCTCTAATAAATTAAACATAAGTGTGAGAAAATATGCAAAACCTAAGCCAAAACTCTACGTAATTCATCATTATTTTGACTCTGATCAGTAACCTCATGAAAAAAGGATGGAAAGGAGATACTACCTGTCATTTCTGCCATCAAGAAGAAACTACTAACCATTTATTTGTCACATGTAGTCGTATTCGCCAAATTTGGTTTTGGATGAGGCATTGTCAGAACCTTATAGCAGACTGGCACACAATACAGGACGTGTTATCTTATGCTTTTACTTTAAATCATAAAACTAGATTGGCTTTTCTGACCATTTTTAGTGCTTTGGCCTAGAGTACCTGACTTCTTAGGAATGCCATTTGCTTTGACCAAGCAACTTGTGAATCTGTATGCACCTCTGTCATGAAAATTATTAATTGGGTATTTGTATGGACAGATACTTTAGTTGCTAACCCCCCTGAGGACTTGGCTGCATGGATGCCCTAATAAGATTTCTCCAACATACCACTTTAGAAAGTTGCACCAGAGCAGGTGCTGGTGGAATCAACGAATACTGAAGACACTGATTAAGTGCTTCAGATTTTTAGCTACTTAACTTGGGATCAAACTTTTTGGATGTCTTATATTTGATCTTTTGTTTGTGTGTGGAACTTTTACTACTAGGTTATTTTCTTTGTGGAGATCTTTAGTATACCTCAAACAACATACATTGGTCTGGGGGAGTTTGCTTTTGTATCCTAAACTATGTTTCAAGCAATAAAACGGGCGACTAGCCTTATTTAAAAAAAATATATTTATATATATAACACTATCCCATCTTTACGGGTGGGGGTTTTGTTCAAACGGTTTTGGACATCCAAAATTGAACCTAAACCGTCTGATTTGTATCAAAATCCGCACGAACATTTAGATTCAATGAGCCATTTAAATTTATTAAGTTTTAAATATATTTGCACGAATCTCAATGCAAATCAGACGTTTAATCTTGACTTTGGATGATATTTTGTCCAAAGGACAAAAGCCTTTTGGACAAAACCCAATCCCCATCTTTACTATTAGACTAAAGGTTCATTCTTAATGGAATAATATATTCAACAATAGTACATTGTTGGATCGCTGCAATTTTTTTCTTTCCAACTAAATAATTTGTTAATTTGTTGATCGAATTAATTTCATCTGTTGGATTCGAAATAGTCATGATTGGTTAATGTTGATCGTACTCGACCCATTCATGACCCGAATGTGTTTTTAAAAAAAAATTAATATACCTGTTAACGGATTTCCGTTAACCATCAAAAAAAAAATTAAAACTCAATTCAATCTGAACCTAACAACTCAAAATATGCATTAGACCAAACATTCCGATCGAAGCTCTAATTTAACACCAAAAACATGAAAAAAAAAACCAAAATCTGAGCCCACCCAAGAAAAACAACCTAAATTCCAATTCAAACTGACCTAAATCCAAATGAAAAATCTTAAAGATTTTTAAGGAGGACGAAAATAGTATGTAGAATTAATAATAGATCGAATAAGACCAGATTTGTACTATGCTATATATATCAAATCCGAACTCACATACCATCGTTCGATCGAAACCGTCTGATCTGCATCAAAATTCGCACTGTTAATTTTGAAATTCACATATTAAGTTCGCACTAATTTTCAAAGCGGACGATTCCAACCGATCATTGCACAAAATTTGATTTAATGTTCATCGGACCTCCAACTCCCCTCAAATAGACCCAATCCAACCCATGCACTACCTCAAACCGGAAAGAGTATTCTCTCCAGTATGTGTGAAATCTATTTCTTTCACTTTACGGTTTGAGATTAAAACTGCTAATTGGACAAGTTTGTCCGACAACTGTGCCGATCAAATATTGGACAAAGTTTGAACGGACTATAATACGAACGAACTCAATAACAAGTTCAAATTCAATTGAAAAGGAAGAATACGGACCGGTCACGGACCAAACATGGACAATGACCGAACTTTGTTCAATTCATGAATTATGAGTAGCCCATAATTTGATTTCTTTTAAGATATTGAAAAGTTGGTACCAGAACCATTCATATGCTGGCACATGTATCTATTTGATTTCTTTTGAGTCTCAATATGTCTAGTGCAATGATATGGGTGTTATGATTGTGTTTCTCTTTTTTCTGCTCTTTACTGACACAGTGAGCACTTTGATATTTGGGGCTTGCAGTGCTTAATCCAACCACTACACTATACCAGTGACCGGTACCAACACTGGTACATCACTGGTACAACATTGGTATAGCATTTTCATTGTGTTTGTCGTACAGTGGTACCAAGTGATTGGTACCTGTTTAAGGACCTCTTGACTAAAATTGTAAATGTTATTGATTTACAGATGGATCCAAAGTTCCTACACAACCAGAGGTACGCTAGGAAGCACAACAAGAGGCCTGGAACTGTTGAAGCTGAAGAGTAAAGAGACAGTTTTGGTGTCTTTTTCAAAATTGTGCCTGTTTAATTTTGATTTATTACAAGTTTAATTAGGCTATCCTCATGAAGTAGAACGAACCTTGTTACATTTTGAAACTCTCAAGTGCCATAATTATGTTTTGTTTGCTTGTCGGTTTAATTTTGAAGCCTAATTTTGTTTAATTTTGAACCTTGTTTAATTTTGTTAGATTGTCGGTTTACCTTGTTACATTAGGCTGTTGAAGCCTGTTTAATTTTGAACCTTGTTTTTTCTCTCAAGTAATGTTTAATTTTGCACATTTTTTACTAGGTTTTGTTTTGTACAAAATTTGTAATGTTGTTGATAAGTCAACTTGGCTATTGTCCATATGTTGTCCATACAAAGACCCGTTATTGTCCATATGGACGTTTTTTGAACTGAGTAAGTAATGATTATGGACAATTTCTGAACAAAATTGGACGAACTAATCATGGACAAAAGCTCTTCATATTTAGGCCGATCATGGACTGAACACTTCATATTTAAATTTTGAACAGGGCTGAGTTTGAACTGAAGCCCGCTCATTAGCAGCCCTATTTGAGATTTATTCTCATCCGCTTTGGGATTCGGGCTAGCGCAAAGGGCAGTATTATTTGGGCCATGAGATTCATGCAACGTTAAAAGAATGGCCCAGATCCACTAATTCTAAATTATTCCCTTTTACCGGAGAGGATGTGAATTCCACAAACAGGGGCGGAACTAAAAAAATTAGTTAAGGGGGCTGAAACTTAATATGCATAATTATAAATTTGAAGTTAATGAGATTTGAATGAATTCAAGACCTCCCAAGCGTAATAGAGTCTTAACCACTAGATCGGCTCCTGACAACAAATAGTTTTACACTCTGCATTGCCTCACTTGAATTTGAATCCAAACCATCCAATCAAAATTCAAATCAATCCAGTTCAAATCTGACATGAATTCATGCTAATATATAACTCAATCAAACAGTAAGTTACTTCATATGATATGAATTCAGTTGTATGTACGTGATATCACAGTAACAAGATTCACGAATTATTCGGATCTGAACCTATGGCACATCAATCAGCGTGTAATACGGTAATTCACGAATAAAACGTTTAGTTCGCGAATTATTCATGATTAAAATGAATTTTCCGTATTATTCGCATTTTTTCAGAAAAATTCGTCGCTTCACTCCGTGATTTCTCTTCTCCTAAAAGAAAGCGCCTAGAGGCTAGTGCATGTGGTGGGACAAAGAAGGAGTCTCATGTCGCTGAGGCGACGCGTTTGTGGTTTCCAGCTAAGCTTAGTGCACGTGGTGGGGTCAGAGAATGAGTCTCGTATTTGCTGTGGATGCAACGCGTGGTTCCCAGTTAAAAGACGATGATCTGGGCCGCTCATTGTGTTTCAATACAAGAATTAATGTTGCTTATTTTGACTAAGAACACGACCATCAATTAATGGAACAAGTATCCTCTCCATTACTGTAAAAGATTCCCTTTACTTTACGGTTTGAGATTAACTCTCAGCCGCTTTTGAGATTCAGGCTAGCGCAAGGGCAGTATTATTGGGCTTTGAGATTCGTGCCAAGTTAAAAAGAACGGTCCAGATCCAATAATTGTAAAAGATTCCCTATTACCGTACCGGGGAGGATGTGAATTCCAATTAATGCTGCTTGTTTTGACCAAGAACATGACCGTCAATCTATTATTTCTTGTTACCCAAAATATTTGTCATTTAATGCTTTACCTAATTTCGATCTCTAAAGTAACTCAAATTTTGAGTTTGGATGTGGAACGTCTGATCAGAATTTAGATCGACTAAGTTTTCCAATTCGGATTCAATGTATAATTTCAGATTATTTCTAAATTATTTCTGAATTATACTCAAATTATATCCAAATCACGAATTTTTTATCTCGCCGAACTTTTTTCAAATAGTTAAGTTATCACTATGCGCGATACTATACAGTAAATCGGTATAACCAACAAACATGCGGGAAAAAGCGTTACCTTTTTTGGGGAAGGGAACATCAAAATATGGAATAGAAAACACCGTACGATTCTGATTCGATTTCAATCGAGCAAATCGGCGCCAACTGATTAAGGTTGTCTTCGGAAACGATTCGCATCACCTTTTCTTGATTTTCTTGAATTTTGGTGAGATTTAATTGAATAAGTAGCCCTGTCCTTTGCCCTATCCTTTGGATCACCTTAGATATATAATGCTGTCAGATCAAATTTGAACGGAATATTTCCGCAATTTTAAAGCGACTCCGTAAATCTAAAGAGGTCCGAATTCTTAACCGGTTGGACTAATAGTTAACCTAATCGCGTCTAGTACCGCAGATGAAGATTACTCCAAAGTTCACCGACTCTTAAGGGTATATTTGGATGAGAGTTAAAATAATTATAATAGTGAAATTTGAGATTAGTTATGAAAATAGAGAAAAGATAGTGATTTTTAGATTAATATGAAAATTGTGTTATTTGGATTAGTAAAATGTTGTTTGAATTGTATTTTTGGAATAATAAATAGTTGTAATCGAGAAAAAATAGTATTAACAATGTGTTAATTAAGAGAAAAGAGAAAAGATAAGCAAGTGGAGTCTCAAACGAATTGTCACGACGTGGAGATGGTAGAAGTGGTGTCAATTTTGTCATTTCGGAACTGTGTTAGCGGAAATCCGAGAAGGAAATATTTTTTTTCTCTATGTTCACATTTAAAAATAGTAGATATACCAACATTTACAAAGAATATAGAATAACCACTATTTTAACTATTCTGAATAACAAAAATATTATTTGAATGCATATTGTTGTTCTGAATAACTTATATTCTCGAATAGCCCCTGTGCTTGACACATCCAAACATACCCTAAAAGTTTGTAGAGCAAAGAAAGGACCATTATGCAGGCCTATTATAGGCTAAACTCGGACCATTATGTAACTAAATAGTCACATGAGAAATGGGGTTGACAAAAAGAATTGTAGTTCTTTCGTGGTTCGTTTGAGATTAGCTTGGAAAAAAGTTTGTGATTAGCTTGTTTGATTCTAACTCGGCTTGTTTAAGTTTGACCCAACCGGGCTCGTGCTGGCTTGATTCGTTTCTCAGCTCATTACAAGAAGATGTAGCTATTTTCCAACTCGTTCACTATCTCTTTATGTCCACCACTAGAAAAATAAAGCTCATTGCAAAAAAAAAAAAATGAAATTATTCTCCAACTCACTGTTTATGTACGGCTCACAATATCAAATTAACGAAAATCTTTAGTCTATGCATAACTCACAGTATGAACGAGTTAATGCTAAGCTTGGCTTCGCAAAAAAAAACAGACTAGGCTCGACTCAACTCGTTCTGATATGAGCCAAGTTTAAACTTTAACTAAGTCAGTTCGGCTTGACTGGTTGACAGTCCTACTTAAAATTTTGCAGAGCAAAGAAAGGACCGTAATGTAGGTTTATTATGGGCCAAACTCGGAGACATTAGGTACCTAAATCATCAAATGAGAAATGTGGTTTAAATATAACTGAATAGCACCTAGGCTCAGGCTTGAATTTAGCTAGTCCTGCGGTTTCTCTATTGAGATGGTTATTAGATCTTGGGCTTCTTTTCATTTTATGGGCCTCATTTTTCAGCAGGAACTAATATTGAGAGATATCAAAGACCACATTAAAGGATAAATAAAACTCGTATTATATTGTAGTTTGCTTTTTTAGCAATTTTTTAAGAACTTGCTCGGCGAAGGAGTGGATTAAAATGAAAAAAAAAATGATTTTATATTGTACTATCTAAACCTATTAAAATAAGAGAAAGTATGTTTTGTGATATAGGCTACTGTTTTTTGTTCAAACAGCCCCTTCAACTATTCAATTTGGTTCTAAGAAGCCCTCCCTTCAAACAGCCCCTTTAACCACTGCTACATTCTAGTATAAAGTCTTAGTGCATCGTGAAATATCGTAAAAGAAGAGGTATTATGAACAAAAAGTACAAGGCAAATTTAGATGAAATGTTGCATTATATGCATAGTAGAAGGAAAGTGTGCACGTGTAATTGTTTATTTAAAATCTTCTTCTTCTTCTTTTTTTTTACAAAATTTCCATAATATTACCCCAATTGCCTCATTTTGTCCACAAGGAGGAGAACAAATTTAATCGTCAGAGATTCGGATTCAGCTATATGAAGATTAGAGATGAAGAGCAGGCCAAGAGCAGACGAAAGTTTTGTTAGCCCCTTTTTTTGTGAAGGTTCTTTCTTTTTTCTTTTGATTTCTGATAGAACTTTGTTTAGGAAGAGATGAGAGATCAAAGGACACATTGGCGTATGGTGTGTTTGGATTGACAAGAATAGCTACATATTCGGAATAGTTATGGGCATTTAAAAAATACTTTTGCTATTCGGAATAGCTAAGGAACATCGCTAATTCTCTGTTCTTTGTAAATGTTGGAATAGCTACTATTCTCGTTTGTGAAGAGAGAAAAAAAAATTCCTAGGATTTCTGCCAACACAGTTCCGATCTAACAAAATTAACACCGTTTTTGCTATCTCCATATCATGACAATTCGTTTGAGACCCCACTTGCTTATCTTTCCTCTTTATTATACATTACATTAACACTATTTTTTCTCAGTTACAACACTTGCTTATCTTTCCTCTTCATTATATATTACATTAACACTATTTTTTCTCAGTTACAGCTATACATTATTCCAAATGTACAATGCAAACAATATTTTACTAATCCGAATAGCAACATATAACACTATTTTCATACTAATCCGAAAATCACTATTTTCTCTCTATTCTCATCTACTAATTTCAATTTCACTATTATTGTACAAATCATTACACGATCCCCACCTGTCAATTTTTATGTATGCATAAAAAAATAATATAGATTATTTTAAACAATTTTATATGACATTAAAGTTTTAAATTTTAAGTTATTATGATTCTAAAAGTGGAGGCACAATGAGAACACAGAAAATAGAGACACTTGAACCATCTTCTTTCTTTTAATATCTATCAAAATAAATTCAAAATTACTATATTTTTTATGTGTGCAATGTTAAATAGATTGCCCCTAGAGATTCTGTTTTTGTGAATTGTAGATAGTAATTTATCAGATTTTTAGAAATAAAAGGCATATTTGAGGTATTAGAATTTAGAACTCTCTCAATTAATAATAAAATATGGAAAATCCAAGTGCCTTTGTTTTCATGCCTCTCATGTTCTATATTGACACTTCGTTACAGGACAGAGACATGTCAAATAAATATTTTGTACGTAATCACTTGTACGCTCATCACATGCATACATATTTAATTGTTTCCAGGATAATTATGAATTAATTTATATCTTGGATAAATATGACATCAGTTATTATTGAATGCAAGTCATTGGCGACTAAAATTAGATACACTAATATATAACTAACTAATATAAGAAAAAAAATGTACTACATAGTGAAACTTTACTAGTAGGATTCATCAGCCCCAAGCTCACTGACAGAGCTTTTATGAACACAATATCGCTTATGTGCTAGCTCAAGTTATCTGAATCCAACTTTTTCTCGAAATAAAAGCGAAACAATATCGCTTATGCCATCAAAATTAAGACATCTAATGATTTAACTTGATAGTTCAATGGGGTTGTGCTACTGTGTGGAAGCGGGACGTGCCCGATGAGTATTGATCCGTTTGAATCCAAATCAGTCCGATTCCTGTTCAGAACCGTTTCATTTGTTTTTATGATTCATGCACATTGTTTCAATATTTTGTGCGGATCAAGTGCACAAATTATGAAGCAAATCAGACGATTTCAAGCGAGCATCAGACTGATTTGAGTCGATGTTCCATCGGACACTCTCCGCTTCTGTACTATGTACAGTGCATGTTGGTCTGTACATTTCGGACCAATTGGATCTAATGCCCATAGGACGCTCTCTACCCCGTACTATATATAGAACTTCGGATCCCCAATTCTTGAGGTGCAAATAGTAAATATGAATTGTTCTTTTAACCTGACACGAATCTCAAAACAGACCCCTATTATTTCCATAAGCATCAGATTAAATTTGACCCGGTAAAATTAATCTGGACCATCCATTTATATAAATTACACCTAAGATACTTAGGGGTATACAGACTCCTATGCATAATACATATTAGTTTGTACTTTCGATCAAATTCCAAGTCGTTAGCCTGAATAATTGAAAACGATCTTAATATGAAAATATACTTGTAAATAAATTTTATAATTTTTAAATTTTCTTAATATTTTTTAAATAGATATAAAATTACTACTTGTTTGAATGGTTTATAATCTCTGGATCAAGTGATATTCAACCTATTTAAAAAAATATTAAATTGATCTACCAGTTTTGATGATCATATTGAATAATTCTGATCAACTATTTATACTCCGAAATTTTATTGTTGCCACTCAAAAAAAAAACAAAATTAATTCATTACCACCCCGTTGGGGTTTTATTCAACACTACCATTCCCGCTAACCCAGTTCGCACACCAAATTGGCTGGTGCCCGGACTGGGTTAGCGCACGACTCTTTTCACCGTATAAGAGCTGCGCGCAGCTCATTTGGTTGCGCAAACGGGCATCCGCGCACTGCTACAGTGAAAAGGTTAGTTTTTTTTTTACTTTTTTTTTAGTTATTTGTAGATTAGGTAGTTGGTATAGGTGTCCAAAATAGGTCCAAATAGAGTATAATTGTAATAAATAATTAGAATAGTGTCAAAAATAGATTCAAATAGAGTAGAATTGTATTAAATAATTAGAATGGTGTCCAAATAGAGTAGAATTGTATTAAATATTTATAATGATGTTCAAATAGAGTAGAATTGTATTAAATATTTAGAATGGTGCCCAAATAGAGTAGAATTGTATTAAATAATTAGAATGATGTCCAAACAGAGTAGAATTATTTTTAGCTATATTATGTTGTATTTTAGGCCAAATTATTTTAGTAAATTATTAAGTACCCTATTTGAGGTACTTAAGACCAAATTTGACTAGAAATGCACCAAATTATAGTATGACGTCATCCAGCGGCACCAAGTACACCAGTTTGTCTCATGATGATGTGGATTTGGATTTAGAGTTAGCCCGGACCGTCTTTCCGCATATGACGACCGAGTATATCAGTCCCGTTGTTGGTTCCCGTATAAGAACCACAAGATCAGAAACTCATATGTAAGTTTACATCTCTATACCACTTGCAAATAATATACATTTTCATTTGAATAAGTAGTTATGTATGTCTGCACCACCGGTCGTCGTCGCCGGGTACCAGGATCAGCTCGAGAGGGTTCTCAGGCTTTCAGATCTGCCCCGCTATGAAGATTTGAAAGACTACAATGATGACGATTCTGCGGAGCCTATGAGCACGGCAGAGCCGGATTTCAGAGACCTACACGAGGCAGCGACTGCTGAGGCCGCATTTGAGGCTGTTGGGCTTGCAGCGGTACGTATATTTTTGTAATCATTTTTATAATCATCTTCATTGTGAAACCTAATTATCTATTTGTTTCAGGGAGATCTACCCGGCGGAGATGAGGAGGACCAGGCGGACCCACTCACAGAGTTTTCATTTCACTTGGGTTCTCAGTACGGTACTTACACGCAGGATGCAGACTCTCCTACATTTTACACACAGGAGGAGCCACTCCCACAGTCCAGTGCAGCAGCTGTCCAGCAGGATGTCTTCCACTTACCCGTGTACTCTGCAGAGCATGAGGTTATTTTCGGACCTGCTGCAGATGAGGGACAACACGAGGAGACACTTTTTGGGGAGATACATGAGGAGACCCCACCACAGCCATCACGACCGTATACACCGCTGGTCGAGAGGGAGCATCAAGATGAGGGGCGGGGTAAGAGAATTAGGAGAGAGAAGAAACCGTGGACACCCTCGAGCAGATAGGATAGAGTTACTTGTTGTAGTTTATGTTTTTGGATATTATTTCGGTATTAGTTCTTGTTATTTGGATGTTATTTCGATATTATTTTGATATTAGTTCTTATGTTGTTTAGTTTTTCTGTTGTTTAGTTCTTCCGTAGTCAATTTAACACATTAGTTTTTACATTATTTGCCTGCCTGCTGCCTTGCGTCTGATGAATGAACACCGTTAAAAATAAAACAGGATTTTCAGACACCCGTTGTAAAAATAAAAATAAACCCTAAAATCCAGTCAGCCCACTGTAGCCCGCTAACCCAGTCCGCGCACCACTTGGTGCGCCAACCCAGTTCGCGCACTAGCCAATTTGGTGTGCGAACTGGGTTAGCGGGAATGGTAGCATTGAATAAAACCCCAGCGGAGTGGTAATGAATTAATTTTGTTTTTTTGAGTGGTAACAATAAAAATTTCGGATTTATACTCTATGAATAAAAATATTAATATAAGTACGTGCATAATTGCATATGCATTTATGCACAGTAACATAGCCCGCTCGTTGAGAACAATAAATTTTCCTGTAATCCGAACTAAAATTCGCATGCCACCAACGAATTTATGCCACGCGAGTGGGTTCGACAGATCTGAACCGTCCAAATCATGCGCCGATCATTTCCCCTACAAATTTTGATTTTCGTTTTTCGGCGATAGAGTGGAGCGAGAAAGGGAGAGCCGACTGTGGGGAGGTGGAAAACTAAACCCTAAAACCAAACCGCTTTCTTCTCTCCTCTCCTATTCTCCTCTAAACGCGCGGTAGAAATCGAGGCGGGAAATCCTTAATCATCTCCGCCATGATCTGCGCAAGTGAGTTCTCTTTCCTCCTGTTTACTCTCCTTCGTAACACAAACCCTAAGTAAGATATCTCTTGCTTTCTGGTGTGTATTTGATTTTTTGTGATTGTTTCTGTTATTTTGGCAGTATCTGGCGAAGTGCCAGAGGATCCGGTGGTGTCGAAGAAATCTGGGCATCTTTTTGAACGACGCCTGATTGAGCGCTATATTCAGGTTCGTTTTCACAGTTTTTCATCCTTAACCCCAGCAAAAATGTAGAACTGTAGGTGTCAGTCTTCTGCTGAAATTTATTTTTTAAAAACTTTTATTGAAATTATTCAGTTAGTCGGCCCTTACCATGAAGTTTCATTAAGTTTCTTTAATTTTAATAAAAATTCGTCACTTTAAGAATACTTTGGAATGACAAACTTCAGTAAGCAGTGAAGGTTTTGGAGAATTTGAGCTTTGAAATTTCCGATTTGTCATAAAAAAATGCAAGTGATTAGGATTGGTTCGGAGGACCTCCATTGTTCTCCAAATATGGTGTTATTTGGCTAGTTTTATAATAATTGACGATAAATTTTTTTTATAAATTTTGCTTTAGTAAGTACGGTGATTTTAAGTCCCAAATCACATATCTATGTTATTTCGTATGAAAATTTAGACTACTGTTCTTGGGATACCAGGATCACGGGAGATGTCCAGTTACCAAGGAGGAGCTCTCCATGGATGATATATTGCCTGTTAAGACCAATAAGGTATGGCTACCATTTTGATTCAAATGTGTCATTTTGAATAATTTAACAATTGTAGTTTTATTCAGCAATCTGTTACTTTTTTCTTAGAAGAGATGAAGTACCATGAATTAGTTTTTTTTTTTTTTTTGTTTCCCATTTGGTGGCAGTTTCATTGATAGTGATAAATAATTGTTGACCACATGACCTTTCGCAATTAATTATTGTACAGAACATTGACATTTAATGATTTTATTAGTTAGAACGTTTTCTTTTGTACTGTTTGAATTGATATATTATATAACAAACATTCTTCTCTGATTATACCACTGTGCTAGCTGTTTTCTATTAATTTTGTCATTTATGTAACTTACTTGACTCAGAAACTCTTTGTTTCTTTTTTTGTATCTATGTATAGACTGTGAAGCCAAGGCCATTGCAAGCTGCCAGTATTCCAGGACTTCTGGGCATGTTTCAAAATGTATGGAATGGTTTACTCGTATAATATTATAAATCATAGACCAAGCAAAATATTAGTTATTCAACGTCAATGATCCTTGCTATCATTTTTATCATAGCCTTCTTTTTGGCATCTATATTTGCTCATAAGTTGGTCGTTATCTTTGAACTATTGCACCTGCTCCCCATATCAAGTTAACAAACCACAGTTTGCATGGCATTTGATAGTTTTAAATCCTTTCCTGTTCTGTCTCAGGCACTTAACATTTTTATATATTTACATTTTGACTTTGTGACTACGACTGGGTTTCATTTCTAGCCTACCCCAACTTGTTTGGGACTAAAGGCTTGGTGGTGGTGGTTGTTGTATTTACATTTACAATGTTTTTGCTCATTCAACATACATGCAGTTTTTATCTATTTTTATTTTTGAGTTTTTTTTGTCATTGTTTTATGCAGGAATGGGATGCTCTGATGTTATCAAATTTGTCATTGGAGCAGCAACTGCACACGGCAAGGCAAGAGCTAAGCCATGCTTTGTACCAGGTATCTTTGTTGGTTACCTGATTCTATATTATCACAGAAAATATGATGGTCTAAGTTAAATATTATTACAGTATTGTGAAACATTAGGATTGTTGGATCCAATTCTGGATACTAATAGTTAATCTTATATATATATATATATTCTACAGCATGATGCGGCATGCAGAGTCATAGCAAGGCTAAAGAAAGAGAGGGATGAGGCAAGGTTACTTCTTTCACAAGCTGAAAGACAACTTCCTGCAGCAACAGCAACTGCCTTGTCTAATGGAAAGAGAGGTACCTTCCTTTTCTTGTTGGAATAATAACACTGGGGTCATGTATATATAACCAGAAAAATATTTGGAGCAATGTTATATGCTCCTTCAAAGCATGATATTGTAATGTATAGTTTGGGGAAAGTTTGAGCTCTTTCTATGTGCTTCTTTGAAATATGTACCTCATATCCGGTAATTATACGAAGAGAACTGTAAGCAACCCTTTCCTCTTCCTACTGTATAAGAGATAAACACTGTGTTGTAGTGGTTATTTGGGGTATCTTATTATGTACATGGGAAGGATGGTTAGAAATAATGTATTCTACTTATATATAGAGGGCATGGGCGATTTTTATTTTTTCCACAGATCTATCTAAAATTCTAAAATTTTGTGGTACCATAAATTTTTTGATGAAATGTATTTTTTTGCATTGAATATCCTGAAGATTTTGTTTCCTTGTATTTACAGTTGCAGAGGATGAGGTGGGCCCTGATGGGAAGAGAATTCGACCTGGAATTGATTCAGCTACGGTTGATGAGCTTGCAGAGTATAACAAGATGCTCTCTGCTCAGCGTAAGCAGCGTGAGGTAATGGTTCCTCTTTTTAAAACTTTTACTACTTAGTTTTTGTGCTGATCTCCTGAAGCTTTTCATTTTTTGTTTTTGTTCCTCTATTTTTAGATTCCTGCAACATTGGCACCGATAGATGCTCTGGAGAGTTACACACAGATTTCCAGTCATCCCCTTCACAAAACGAACAAGCCTGGCATTTTATCAATTGACATACATCCTTCAAAGGTCAGTTTTATGTAATTTTCCTTAATTTTAGGATATTTTTCTGTACTTGTATTGATTTAAAATATGAATAATTTGGTAAACAGGATATAATAGCAACTGGGGGTGTTGATACAAATGCTGTGATTTTCAATAGAGCTTCAGGGCAGATATTGTCAACACTGACTGGTCACTCGAAGAAGGTTCTTTATTTGATACTTCTATTTATTTATATGGTCAGGTGGTAGGTCATTGTTTTTTCTTTTTGTGTTTATAACTTGATTATATCAACTCATGTGTAGATTACGAGTGTGAAATTTGTTGGCCGGGATGAGCTTGTCATAACTGGATCAGCGGACAAGGTATACTGATGTTACAGATTTTACTCTTGTATAACTTTTTGTAGTTACTGAACAGAAGGAAAATAAATGTTAAATAGTTAGATTAGTGTTTCTTTAATTCTTGTATTGTTTTTCCACAGACAAAATTGCATGGTAGAATCGGAGTTGCAGTCTATTCTGTGTTTAGTCGAATCGCATAGTTAATAGCCCAAATGTAGAGTGTAATTTGATTGAATTCTGACCAGACCTATTATTGTTAAAATCAATTGGAAACATCACATTTGAGCTACACCTGATTCCTACTTATCATGAAAAAAAAGGTTCTTGAGTTGGCAATTTATCAAAAAAGTCTTAATTGACTAATTACTGAGGAAAGTGATCTTTTTTCTTTTCTGTTTTTATTCCTTTTGTTTCTCTGAAATTTCTTTTTTGTTAGTTTTTTTTTGCTTCATCTGTATTGATATGTCTATTTAGAGTCTAATTTTATTTGTAAAAGATAAGTTATCATGTACTAAAAGATTGGAATGCTTTTCATTGGGGAATCTCCTGTAGTCCCTATCTGTTTTCCTCCCTCTCAATCCTGAGCAGTGGCAGCCAAGTGTCTCTCTCTCTCTGTCTTTCTCTCTTTTTCAACACACTGTCTGTCTCTTACTAAACTTAGTATTACCCAACTGCTAAGATCTCACAGGTATTAAAACTGAAAATGACAGACATATTAAAGGTTGAGAGATAGAATGTAAAGTTGGATGTACATATTACTTTTTTCTAACGGAATATTTATATATAGTATTTGATGAGTGCTAAATGCTCTTCACCTGAATAAGCTTAGAACAATGTGTGCAGACTGTTCGACTATGGCAAGGAACCGATGATGGAACTTACAACTGTGCGCACATATTGAAAGACCATACAGCAGAGGTAAGAAGTAGAGTGAAGTGGTTTATGCTCTGGTTCTCTCTGTTTTTTCCACTTTTCTGAAGGTCTTTCTCTCGATTCTGAAACCTCATCTTTGTTTAACTCATTAAATCAGGTACAAGCCGTGACTGTCCAGGCAACCAAGAAGTATTTTGTGTCAGCTGGCATGGATAATACTTGGTGCTTTTATGATCTCCCAACTGGCAGTTGCCTCAAACAGGTCTACCCTATTCTCTTTAACCTCTCTTCCTAGATTTTTTTTTAATTTCTACTGGTATAAATGTCTACTTACACATAATTTAACAGGTTGGGGAGCCATCACAAGAGGGGGGTTATACAACAGCTGCTTTTCATCCTGATGGTCTGATCCTTGGCACTGGTACATCCGAATCTCTCGTCAAAATTTGGGATATTAAAACCCAGGTACTGCTGTGTTAATTTTTAGGTTCAAATAGGTTTCGGTGGTTCTCATGTCTGGGGTTTAAATTAACAATTTTATGTTTGTGTGATAAAGTGACCAGTAAGTTCTGATACATACGCTTCTTTATAAAATGAGTGTTTCCATGTATAAGAACACAAATTGTTAAATTGACATGTATCTAAGAACTGGTGGAACAACCTGATATCAATTCTACCATTATAATGTACGGATAACTTATTTGACAACCGTGGCAAACAACAAATTGTTAAACAAAAAAAAAAACTGAATCTGCAGATATGTTCTGTAGCTTAGATCGTGCATCAAATTCGGTGAAATTGAAAACTGATTGGCCATTTCAAGCGATCTTAAATTTAAAGTTCAGCTTATAGATACTTGGTGACCAAACAATTCTCAACTTGTACCAAATTTCACGCACAACCTATGGAAACTATGGATGTACTTTTCTAACTCGATGACTATTTGTCCATTGTCAAATAATATTAGTTCTCAATATATCCCCTCACTATAAAGTAAGGTCTAATACACCAAACAAGATAATGCAATAGAATAGAAGCTCATTACTAGCATGATTCAAATATAAATCTTAAATTTAGACAAATACAATTTTCTCAAATTAAACAAGTGCACAAGTACTGCAACATTCTTAAAAGAAATACGGCTCAATTTAATATCAGATTATGTTTTAACAGGTCCGAATTTCCCATGGGATTTAGTGGATAAATATTTTTTTTTGAGGAAATTTAGTGGATAAATATTACTAACCCAACTGTGCTATATCTGCCTCATGGTTGAATCGGCTAAAATAGCACAATATTGTACCTTTTTTTGTGATAACTACTGAAAACACGTTGAAATTGCCATATTTCTCTGCTATTCAGAAGCTTGGTTTATTATATACATTTTCTACAACTAATCATGTAAGAATTTGATTTTCTCTTTCTTCTGTTAATTATTTTAATTGAATTCATTGCAGGCATTTGTTACCAACTTTGAAGGCCACTCAGGGCCAGTCACAGCCATGTCCTTTTCAGAAAATGGTTATTTTCTTGCGGTAGGTATCCTTGTACTCTTGAATATACAACATTTCACATTGTTGCAAGTCAGTCAGCATGCAACATAATGGGTATTCTATATTATGTTGGTAACTTTTTTGTAAGTTCAAATTAAACTTACTAACAGTGATCTTATATTTTATATTTTGGTTTTTAGTAGATCTAAATATTAAGTTATTTTGAATGGGCGAAAAGTCAAGTGCCTTTCGGTATTTCTTTTTTTCTGTTGCTTAGCCTTAACCTTCTTTTGATGGCTGGGTTTTATTTTATAACATAATTAACAAATTGTGGAGACTTGGAGCGTTTATAGAACTGCATTTTATGTTTTGGGGTTGCTCATTATGTTACTGTTGATCCAGACTGCAGCATCTGATGGTGTCAGGCTTTGGGATCTTCGCAAATTAAGAAACTTTAGAACATTTTCTCCATATGATGTTAATACGCCAACAAACTCCGGTATGATCTTTAATCATTGATGCTGTTACATTGGTCCAGATATGAATACCATATGATTTATGATGTATTTTTTCCATATTGTATTTTACGCCTTTCAATTTGGTACAGTAAATTAAAGTTACATTTTCTTTTCAGTGGAATTTGACTTCAGCGGAAGTTATCTTGCTATTGCTGGGTCAGACATTAGGTACCGTACTTTGCATTTAGACAATTATTGATTGTCATAAATACAGTTTAAAGTTCCAGAGATAAGTATAAAATAGTAATTTCTAACATTCATTTATCTCAGGGTGTACCAAGTGGCAAATGTAAAGCTTGAGTGGAACCTCATCAAGACATTCCCTGATTTATCTGGCACAGGTTGAGACCACAATCTAATGGTTTTTCCAACTTCAATTTTTTATTATTTTTCACTGACAACTTTTGCTCTTCTGGCTAGGCAAAGTAACTTCAGTCAAATTTGGAGCTGATGCAAAGTACATGGCCGTGGGGTCCATGGACCGCAACCTCCGCATTTTTGGTCTCCCTGGAGATGAGGCTGACAATAAAATGACAGAAATGGAATAGACAGTTACATTGAGCTATATTTGAATCCAAATGTCATGCTTCCATGGGGGCACATGAAAACACTGTTGGTTACAAGTAGGTCCTGTACAACAATCTTTATTTCTTTAAGTGTTAATGAGGTAGTTGAGATGTACTATTGGTTAGGAAGATCTTATGAGCAACTTTGTTGTATTTTAGTAGGAATTGGAATTTTGAAGACAAGTCTTTGTACTCCCTGTTAGTTGCCTTGGTTTTATCCAAGACCCTGCAATATGGAGGGAGTTGATTTCTAGTGTTTATTCTTTTCCAAAAGAAAAAAATAGTTCAATGGCAAGATTTGTCATTGCACGCCACCCGTATCAATTTAGTTGGTGGCCGTGTTAGCTTTTTGCTTTTGTAATTGTACGCGTTTTTTAGCGTGGGAATTTGGTAGTGTTATATACTTATATGTAGGGAATGTAATTTCGACTGGATGGTTCTGGGTAAAAAGTTCACTAGTGTCGGTTATTACTGTCAAGTAGTAGTCTATTGAAAATGTGTTGTGTTTAGGCGTGTTTGAAATATATGTCATGCCGTGATAACATTTTGAAATATTGAGATGTATCGTATCACACAGTAACACAGTATCAAAGATGATTACTGGCGTGTTGCGTCAGTACGTAGGTATGCCGTGTCAGTATCATTTTTATTTTTGAAAATTTGCTTATTTATTAATTTTGTCTGTTGGATCTAGATCTACGATTGAGATTTAACGTGAGAAAGCATGCTTCTCCTTGCGATATGTGGCTTTGAGAATCATCCAATCCGTCGCTACCACATGGCGGTCTCTGATTGGGCATTGCTTCAACGTTGCGTGGTGAAGAGAACGGAGCGCAGGGGAATTCATATCACCGACGGTACCATAAAAGGGAATCTTTTACAATTACTTGATCTGGACCGTTCTTTTTAACTTGGCATGAATCTCAAAGCCCAATAATACTGCCCCCTCAGTCAGCCCGAATCCCAAACCGGCTGAGAGTTAATCTCAAACCGTAAATAGCTAATTGTAAAAGGGAATCTTTTACGGTACCGTCGAGGATATGGATCCAGCGCAGGGGCCATCAAATCATTGTTTTAGCCCCTTAAAAGTCCCGTTGGTTTTCGACCAACCAGGTGGTGCCACGCAACACTCCCTCATTGATCGGTTTTGAATTTGCAGCCGGCCATATTGGGAGTTAATTATTTTTTTACTGATGTATCTAGTCATGTGAATTAAGGTGTGCGTGTCTTGCACGTGTCAATAATGTCGTGTATAAACGTATACATTTTAGAAAACTTAGGACAACACTTTTAGAACCTATTCGGATGTCATAGGATTACATGGATGAGATTTAACGGGAGTAGGAACTCACTTATTTAAAACGGGGACCCATTAGTATAGATACGCGCATGAATGATTATGAAAATGTGCTGGAATGAGTGTTCGTTTGTATCGTGTGATTAATTGTAGTTAATACTATTTTTCTTTTTAAATGTTTGATATTATACAATTTTCTTTATTATAAAATTATAAATAATGCAATAGATTAAATAATAACATAACATTATTATTAATTATATTTTATAAAATAGAATATTTTTTATAATTAAATGAGAAATATTTAATAAGATAGAACATGTACTATCTTTGATATGTTAGATTATGCCAGATTATCATGTTATATTATCAATGTATCTTCTGTTTAATATTTAGCAGTATAGATTATATTATATATCAATGTATCTCTTTTTTGTAGTGTTCTCTACATGTCATTTAAGCAAATTTGTTCTTTGGATGTTTTTTCTTTGCTACGACATTGTCAATATCGGCGTTCTTCATTCTAAAAATTTTCATAGTTGAATTAAGAGTATAATCTCTTCTACATGTGTCTTTGCCGAAATGAGGCTATTCCTGTCTGGAGATAAACACTGTAATAAGTAAATTAAAGTAATTAATATGAAAATTCCTAAATCATCAACTTGAATTAGAACACTTGTTCAAAAGTAAACAAAAATCTCTTACTTTCTCTGAGCAATTAGACACTTTTTTTTCTTTGAAAGGACCAATTAAACAGAGTTTGAAATCTCCATCCAATTTTTAAACAGAAATAGAAAAAGGAAAGGCAAGTTCCTGCCAATTTTGACCCAGTAGTCATATGATAAAATAAAAAAATTCTGAAGGTAAATATAATGGTTCAGATATTAATGAAATCGAAACTATAGGTCAAAGTTTCAACCTTGACATTGGAATTGTCTTGATTCATCTTTGTTTGCGATTAAGGAGAGAGACGCAGTTAGGAAGATAAATATTGAGTCAGACTTAATAATTTTATTCCCATCCATTTTAACTTGAATTGGGAAGAGACGGGAAGAAACGATGGAAAGTTTTGGACAAAAAATAGGGGTGCTGAACGGGTTGGGAAATGAAAACACAATTCCCAGCAAATTTCCTATGAGTTTGAGTCTGCCGAACCTCAAGGACACAATAGGAGAATGTCCTGACACATCATGTCTCACAAGCTGTGTCGGCACATGTGTTCGATACGTCGTTTTTTATATTTTTCAATACACTAACTCTAAATATTGTTTGTATTGGAACATGACCATTAGAGAAGTCTGAAAAATGACACTGACACATTTCTGTCAACAAGGTCAATCTGTCCATTCATCTATTATCTATGATTAGAATGATCATAATTAAAGTATGGAGAGTATTGAATTTTAAGAAAACATATTTCAGTTATGATCGTCCATATTATAGATGGATGGATGGATGGATCTTATTGACGTGAATTTAGAGATTCGGTTCCACGACACTGTCGTCCTTTGTGTCCTTTCTTTTTTGGAAAAAAATGTGTAAGAAATGGGCTTGGTTGATGCTTCAAATCAACTGATCTAGCGGATTAATAAAGTTTACATGTTACATAAATGGGCTTGGTTGATGCTAAAAGGCTTACATAAATGGGCCTTGTTTCTCCTATGGCTATAAGCATCATTGACCGTTTCTTATCATATATTGGACCTTTAATTGAAATTGGGGCCTTTTAAGGAAATGTTGAATTAATCCTATATATATTAGTGTAACGGGCCGAGATAAACATACAAGGAAAAAAATGTGTAAGAATAAAGAATCCAATCTCTTCCAATGCTGGAGAATAAAAAAAAAAAGACCAACATTATTGGTTTTAACTATAAATTTTAATTTCTTTGAGATACTATATTCTTTCTTTCAAATACAATGAAAATGAACTCACATTAGAATCATGAGTCCACATGATCATGTGGAGTAAAGAATTTTCCTAAAGATACTACGTGTGATTTAAGTACTTTATGTTTTGACTTTTTATAGATGAAATTTTCACAACAAATCGGAACTACGCTTCAAATAATGTGACAACAATGCAGATACGATGATGCAAAAATAGACTTCTTATTAACTTGGGAGAATTGAGATGTACGTACTATTATTTAGATTTTAGACTGACTTTTCAACGAGCACCTTGTTATAGTTAGTCAGAAAATATTGATTAAGATAAAAATGATATCAAGCCTACTAATTTTATATATTCATAAGAAACTTTTTAATGAAATTTCAAATCCACGTTTTGCACACAGAAAGCGTTATCCTTATTAACCAATAGACTAACTGCTTCTTTTATCCTACTTGTTTTTGTGTCATCCAAAATTACGTACACAGAAAAAAAATTGATTTTTTAGTATTTATTTATTTGGAAGCTGATATGAGTACCCGCACTGTACCCGCACATAAACTATCATAACTGTTTTTGGAGACCGCACATAAACTGTCATAACTGTTTTTGGAGACCTAAACTGTCAAAACTGTAATTTTATTTTACAAGTATTAATAGTAACATTGTGAAGTATTTATACCTATACAAGACAAGTATTTATATCTATACAATGAACTACATATATGATATATGAATTTTTTTAAATAACCGTACCCGCACTTTTTTTGAAAAATTCTCGCGTCGTACCCGCATTAGGGGACCACACAACTGTTCCAAAACTGTAATTTTGTTTTACAAGTATTAATAGTAACATTGTGAAGTATTTATATCTATACAAGACAAGTATTTATATCTATACAATGAACTACATATATGAAAAATCCACAACCAAAAAGTCACGTGTCAGACTGCATTGGGGACCATTACTTTTCCAAAACTGGAGACCATTATTTTTCGGGGGCAGTAACTGTCAGACTGCATTGGGGACCACAACTAAAAAGTCACGTGGATCACACCACCAGTGCTACATTCATGGTTTAAATTAATTCACATACAAAATAGAAAGTATTTATACCTAAATTATCAAGTATTCATATATAATTCATCAAGTATTCATACCTAAGATATCAAGTATTTAAAAAAAAACTGGACACAATACCTACTCATCTTTTACACGTTTTTCAAGGTGATTTTTTTTTCTCCGTTCAATCTAACCAATTTTTGAGATGATCTATGAGGAATTTTACAAATTTAAAACCACGAACGTGTTCTACACAATTTTCTCTTTCAAATGAGATCCATGATGACATACTTTTACACGTTTTTCAAAGTATCAAATATTCAAATATGAAAAGTATTCATACAAAATAGAAAGTATTCATACCTAAGATATCAATATTCATATATAAATCATCAAGTATTTATACTTAAGATATCAAGTATTTAAAGAAAAAAACTGGACTCATCTTTTACACGTTTTTCAAGGTAGTTTAATGATTGACAAAGTTAGTTATACCGTTATGGAAATTAATTGGGAAAGGAATCAACTGCGGGTACAATGCGGGTACTCAACTGTGAGTACTAAAATAATTATTCTATTTATTTTATGACGAATCTTTCAAACAAACAAAAAAAATACCGACTGGCAAGATTTTCTATTGTTTCTTGTATTAAGTTAACCAGTATTTCTATTAGTTTTTCCCCTTAATTTATAACACGTTTAATTAAGTATGTTCTAGATTATCTCAACCAGGGTTTCAGTATAAAACTGAGTTTGCTTGGACTTATTATTTTAAACTATAGAAAATTCTAGACTTGCAAATTGCGTCATATATTATGTGATAACGAATAATTAAGTAGACACAATGTCCTTGTCTGAATTCAGCATGTAGTTGTACACCTTTGGAAGTTCATTGATCTATTCAGAAGCTGTAGTTTGGGAAATTGGTGGGATATGTGGGGTTTCAAATGGACCAGTCTTTCTAGACAGGAATAGACTAGTAACAGAAGCAGTTACGACTTGACACCGGAGGTATCGTTATCTGTCTGAATTGTTTTGTAAACTAAACCAGCGAAAATATGAATTCTACAGAATTGAGGTAACTCAAATTTTGAGTTTAAATCTGGACCCGTCCAATCTGTTTTGGCACGAATATTAAAGGAGTCATGTACATTTGATCTCAGACCGAAGATCAGGACTCAATTTTACATGGGTTCATGCAACAAAAACCAAAAAGTTGTTCATTTGTTTTTTGAAAGTAAATATTTTAAGAACCAAGATGTTTCTTTAAGAAATAGTATTGAATATTATATTTAGACAATTAGTATTTTTTTGTTATTGAAGATGATTTTGAGGACTTTATTTATATCTTATGCTATAAAAAACATTGTATATATTTTTATTAATTAGGACGAAAATGCATATTCATTATTTTATTTGTGTATATGTGTTTACACATCACTTGCACGGATTTGAAAGAGAAATCTCACCCAAACGCTTTCATATCTTTTGTTGGTATTTAGAAATCCTTACACGTATGTCATTTGTCGACTTATATACCAATAATACAACCAAGGAAACTAAATACTTCAATTTGAGTTCAAATATCCCCAATATGATAATCATCATAGTCTGTTATAACTTGCCAAAAGAATATGATCATCATATATGATCATCATCATATATAGTGGTAAAAAACTTATCTTCAAAGTGTTGAGATAATTTCTTATATTTGTATGACATGCTTTATGTAGAAGCACATGTAGCGAATCTAAATGCACATTTCACAATGGAGGGGTCAAGTTGCCATCATTGGAGTTTGCACATTTACATGACATATTATTAACAATTTCTTATTTTAGAAATTAGAAAATCAAATTATTGTAAACAATATGGATTACTTTTTTTTTTATCCCATAAATAAGACCAAACTAATCTAGTTGTTGCTGTAAAGTTGTAGTATGTCTTTGCTTAGTAGGAGCTATGAAATCTCATGCTCTCTCATCTCTTTCTTTTTCTCTCTTCCATCCGGTTTTCCATTGGAAAGAGGCTGGAGCAATGAGTTCCACACTGTATTTGTTAGTGTGGTAAATTGTGAAAATGATTTAGACCCAACTATTAGTTCTGTTCCATATACTTGTCGAGAAAAAAAAAAAACAATCAATCTCATTTCCGACAATTTTTTTTATTTTCTAAAAATAAAAAAATATTAAAGGGAAAGTAAATTCAAGGTTCTCAAAATTCAATCGCACTTAAGTTTCAAGTATTAATTAACTTCTGCTTCATATTATCTCCATTACATGAATATACTGACAAATGTTAAAAATTAGTACACCGGTAAATATCAATACATAACAAAAATTTTTAAGTAAAAGTCAGAGATCAAGCTATCAAACTATTTAATATTTGCAAAAATATTCTTCATTCAAATTTTAAACCTGCAATTTTTCAGACACATAAACATTATCTTTACCACTAGACAAAATTTGTTTCCAATTAATACATAACAATTTGAATTTGATGCTATATATTTGTGATGATATGATGACATCATAAGCTTTTGATCTGGTTTGGTGCGATATGATTTATGATGAGGGTTCAAATGCCTTCATTTTTTGTGCTTCTATCATGCTTTCATTTTTTAAATTTTTAATAACTCAAAGTTTAAAACTTAAACGTCAAAATAAAACCGTTAGATGCGATCTATATTATTTTCTCTATGTGCTCATAAAAAATTATCACATTTCAATTTTGCTTTTATGTGAATCAATAAGTTGAAAAATCAACGTCTAGAAATTATCCACATTAATATACATTTTTACAATCTCAAGATGACAACCAAAACAAAGTTGAAATGCCATAATTTTTTACACGTGCATAGATAAAATGATGTAGTTCATATCCAACGGTTTTATTTTGAATTTTAAGTTTTAAATTTTGAGTTATTAAAGTTTTAAAAATTGAAGGCACAAAAAATGAAGGCATTTGAACACTCATGATTTATTTGGAACTATCTATTTATAATTGAAATTTGCATGCCTTTAGCCCAATTTTTTTTTTTTTTTTTGCATGCAATGCAATCTATCTAATTATAATCTGATGACTCGTAAAATATAACTATGCAAGTGAACTCGTACAGCTGAGAATCAGTCTTAATTTGATTTAGGGTTAAAAACAATACTTTTCATTTGATAAGTTAAATCTGATTGAAGATTCTACTTGTGAATATTAATGATTTGAATAGCTTTGATCCCTTTTCTTACTAAAACATTAGAAACCAAAAAATGTGGCTGTGCTTGTTACACAGCAGTTCATACTTAAA
>JAJGRW010000140.1:0-56377 GCA_025461045.1 Carex parvula | reverse complement strand
TTTTTGAATTACAAATTGCACTGATAAAATTAACAGTATGTCGATTGCCTCTCCTTTGATTACAGTTGTGAGGTCAACTCACTCTAATTTTATGGGTGTTGAATTTTTAGGTTTTTTAATCTTCTGCTTTTGTCAAAATCAGGTGTGACTTTTGAGCCTTCCACTGGATCTGATTTCTCACCAGGTTTCTTTCAACCTATTATCTTACTTGTATAGTACTGATTATTGCTTTGTATCATAATATTAATAAATAACTGTGTATGTGAAATTTTCCTTACATTTCCTCAACAACAAAAAAAATATCTTCCTTACAGGAACAGCGAAGCCTGGAGCGGCTCCATGTGTTGGATAGGTTACAGTTTTGTTCTTTACATTTTATGATTTTTATAGGTAGTTATACTTTGTATTTATACATTTTAGTTCCAGCATGAGAAGTTGTGTTAGTAACCATGGTTGTGTTTAAGTGAAGTTGTTGTCTGTTTTGAGTCAATTAATGGGCTTTCTTTGTTTGTCATCTGTATTGGCACTTAATGGTGAACTGATGTTGTGATATGCTGCTTTCATTGAAGTAATTGTCTAAATTTGTTTGTATATATTGATGTTTATGTTTAAATTTGTATGTTTATGTTGTATGTTGGTACGTGTCGTACCAACTATTAAATGGTGCAAATTTAAATAATATAATAAAATCTAAAAAACCTGACAGAAGAGTATCAGCGACCGTAAATGTTGGTCTCTGATAATTTGGTTATCTGCGACCGGTTTTAGGTATCAATGACCGTTAGTTTTGGTCGCAGAAAGTTTTTGCTGACGTCAAAAAAAAACGACAGCGACCAAAAAAATTTGGTCGCAAAAGATTATCAGCGACCGGGTGACGTATTATCAGCGACCGGTGATGTCATCAGAAGAGTATCAGCGACCAAATTTGACTTTCTGCGATCGGAATGAGTATTAGCGACCGGCGCCTATATTATCAGCGACCGGAAAACCGGTCGCTGATGTCCCTTTTTGCTGTAGATATTTTTGAGTCTTCCATCGAGTGTTTTTAGATAATCAGACTTCTCAAATCACTAGAAACAAAGAAATAGTTGAATTTTCTCCACTACACTTAAAATTATTTTAGGAGGTATTGATTCTTATCATGTGAGAAAAAAAATTAAGTTCGTCCAGAATGAGCATTAATTTATTACATTCTCTTTCCTTTATTTTATTTATATTATTAACCTAATTTGCATGATGCAAGATTTTTTCTTGATTAAATAAATTGTATCAACATCTACTATATACCGAATTATATTTAAATAAGAATGAGGCTTTGGTAATATGCATATTACAAAATAGTCCATACTATTAACTTATATACTAGTTATTGAAATCCAAACAATCAATTTATACCTCTTAACATGATATGCATATTAAAATGTATTTGTAGATCAAATTTTTATATTTTTTTTAGAATATTACTTGATTTAAAAAATTTGGACCATCCGAAAGCAGAGATTTGTCTACCTATATAAAAAAATAGTAAAATTTGGTCTCTATATACATTGTCATTGAGAGATCATGTTTAATTTTCGAAGTAACTGTTTGAATTTTAAAAATAGAGGTCATGCTACTGCCTTAAAAACTTATTGTATAAACTTCAAACTTCGATCTAAGTAGCTCATTAAATTGTTTATATAATGAACTTGTAGAATACTAATTTTTACTATTTTTGAAATTATTTTACTATTTTTTATTATTTATGAAAGATTGCAAAAAATGACTTAAAAATAAAAAAATTTGCTCTTTTACTATTTTTTTTTTCCATTATACCCGTTGCTCTTTATAAATACACATATTTCTCTCGAAAACCGGATACTCATTATACCCTCTATCCTTTATAAAATACTATTTTTCTCAAAAATCGATCAAATATAAGACTGACATTTTTCTAACAAGCTACAAATTTTTAATGCTTTTAATAAAAGGTAAAATGAGTTTTAGTTAAAAGACATAAAATAAATAAATTTGTGAGTTTTGAAAGTTTAGAGGGAGAAATATGTAATTTAGAAATTTAGAAAGAGAAATTCGTAATTTTGAGTGTTTTTGAGGGGTATACATGCAATTCCCCCTAATTTTTTTATCCTTGTTGTAATGAGTGTAACGAGAACTAAACTTTAGAAAGAAATATAAAACGAATAAACTATTGATGTTTAATTGTCCACATCGACGTACGTAGTGGTCGTAGCTAGGTTGAAACGGCCAAAAAAAAAAAAGGATCATCGCATAGTAGTTTAGAGAGCATTATGTATAATTAGAGTTTAAAATGCCTCGTTGATTTTGTGCTTTTATCGTGTCACACATTTTTATTAAACATTTGATTCGAAGATATTAACATTATTTGGAGACCACATTTTATACTTTTTAGATATTTCTTTTACTAACTTTAAAAATATGTACAAAATTGTTATTTTTTTATAGTCCAATATCTTTTAATTTGTACCTATCTAAAAAGTAGTAAAATATTTTAAAAATATATAAAATTTGATATCTATGCACATTTTAATATAGAAATTATATTGAGTGGTTTTAATTAACTGTTTGAACTTTAAAAACAAAAATAAATATGTAAGAATAATTGAAGTACAAAACAATGAAACATTTAAACTGCTCTAAGTTGCCTACAGTGATAGTTAAAGGAGACATTCTGATTTGATTCCAAGAATTCGGTTGAATCGATTCAGATCTAAATTCTAACTATCTTTTCAAAAGTCATGATAAACTAATTCATATTTGACGCGACTTGATTCAATTCGAGATGATTAATTAATAATCGGACGACGCAAAACGCAATATGATCTCCGTCAGAACCCTCAAATCTTACACATACGACCTTAAATTCGAAATTAATCCAAACAAAGACGATCTGAGCTCAACTGATAAGAACTTATAATAACCAGTGTTGTAAATAACGTTATGCGATCGTCGAATGGATAAGGTATAATCAAGTGATTAATCAGAAATAATTGGCCGATTAGTCGAAAAAATACATAACGGTTTAGTCACCGCCAATGACTAATTGGCTGATTAATCAGTCTAAACGGACATTTTTTACAACACTGATAACAACTATGATCAGAAATGACTCAACTTAAACATTTTGATCTGAATCCAAATTTGATTTTGACCCGATACCATTTTGGATTCGAGATTGATCCAAATGATAACAGGTCAAATCAGTGTTGTAAATAACGGTATGTGCTCATCAGATGGACGGAGTACCACTACCAAGCGATTAATCAGTATGCGGCTGATTAATCAAAATTATACGGACGATTAATTGTTTTCATTAAAATTATGTGTATATATTAATGATTTATTTAACTAATCAAACTTATCAAATAAATTTAATTTAACTTAGTTCTATTATTATAACATGACACTACGCTTATTTCTTCTTAACAATACATACGCACTTTATATGTGTAAGTAACACATTTATTTAATGCAAAAATAAATTTGATAATTACGTTTTTTCAAATACTAATAACGTATTATTTGAAAGAAATGACATTTCAAAAAAATCACTAAATTCAGTAAGTAAGAAAATATATGTTATATAAATAATAGAAGAATTAATCAATTTCAAAGTAAGTAAGAAGAAAAAATATATATAAAAAAAATGAGAGATGTTTCTATGGGCATAAGGACCTATTTGTAAAATGAGCATATTGTTATTTTCAAAGATCAAACAGTCGATCTGACCGTTCAACATTATCTTCATATTAAAATGTACTTGGAGGTCAAATTTTATATTTTTCTGAATTTTTTTACTATTTATTAAGTATTTTACAAAATTAGTTAAATTCATACCATTGAATTTTGTACCCATCTTAATAAATAGTAAAAAAATTCAAAAAAAATGTAAAATTTGACCTCCAAATACATTGTAATATGGAGAAAATGTTGAACGGTCGGATCGACTATTTGAACTTTGAAAATGAAAATATGCTCATTTTACAAATAGGTCCTTAGGCCCATAGAAGATTTTGCCAAAAAGAATATAAGATGTATATCCCAGTACAAATAAAACTACAATACAGGATCTATAAAATTTATTATCATACACAATCACAAAAAAAAAAGAATGTGAAATAAATATTTACTGGAATAAATAAAAATAAATAAAAATAAACGGACGATTAAATGGGAATAAACAGAATAATCGGAAATAATTGACCGATTAATCAGAAAAATCCACAAACATATCTCTAATAGTCTAATAGTGTATTCGTAACAGTTTTACTGCAGTTAACTATTAAACAGACGTTTAATCAGCCACTTCAAATATTCAACTCGTGACATTTAAAATTCGAAAATAATCAAAAGTTAAATTGTGTCGAATCTGATTGTCTGATTCTAATTTTAGGATGAAACAATCCAGAAAAGGACATTGTACGATGGTTTATGAAAGAATCATTGCGATTTGCAAATAAAACCCGTAATTAGTAGCTACTATATAATTTCTTTTGTTTAAATTAAGAAGCACAAAAACTTATACATTGAACTAATTGTAAAATCATATAATTAATTTGTTATGTTAGAAAATAATAAATACGTGAAGCCAGAGAATACAAATTGGTCTATTTGCGCCCGATTAGCAAGTATGTGGGCTTTCCGATTTTCTTCTCTGGAAATGTAGATACAGCAGTGATTTTTCGAGTTGCATGCAGTATATAACCCTTCCTTAAAGATGAAACATTTTATTCTTTTCAAAATCAACGCCGGCCAGAGGAATGCGCAGCCGAGAGGCACGAAATCAAATCAGATCGAGACAATCACCACTTAAAAAGGAGGAAGAAGAGGGCACTGAATCAAACCGGACCGAGACAGTCACCACTCAGCCGAAAAGACACTGAATCAAATCAGACCGGAAACTGAATTAATCGGACCAGAACAGTCACCACTCAGTGAGGAGAAAGAAGAAGGAAAGAAGAAGAAGAAAGAGAGGAGGAAGGAGAAAACTCTTTGTAATCTCATCATCGGCAACAATCATAAAAGCACATACCTTATTCACATATATATATAGTTATAGTAGATACTTACGGAGATGGAATGAATTTACAAACCCTCAATCGAATCCGAAGAGTCATTCGCTCGGACGAGGCGACGAGCGACGGAACTCTTGAACGGAGTCATTCACTCCAAAAGAGCGAGACGAGCTGGACCTGACAGACAAAGAGAGAGTGGAGGAGCGGAGCGGAGCAGGCGAACCACAAATCGACTCTCAAAACCTCGTCTTCTTTTGCTCCCTCTAGTTCGCCTTGAATGGAATAGCGGACTCCCCGAGAGCGGACTCCCCAAGGCTCGCGCAGAAAAACTATTGTTGTTTTTGCGAATGCTTACTGATCACTCGCCGACACCCTCTTTTTACTTTTTTAGAAATAATAAAAATAAAATTGCCGGAAACAAGATTGATGGTCTTTTTTCTTTGATAAATAATAGATAAACTATTAGTTCAGTCTAACCGAGGGCATGCTAATACATTGATTTCCGTAAGACCATAAGTATTACACTAACGGAAATTATTGAAAACGAACTATTAATTCGGTAAAGAGAGGAAAGGGTCTGCAGATTTTGTGATCTCTACTGATTAGGTCTGAGTAGTTTTTGAATTTTCTATAACGAAGACACTAAAACTTACTGAAATTATTGAAAACGAACTATTAATTCGGTATACTCTAATAATTTGATCAATAAAAAATAATTCATCATGTTTTCGATAATTTAATAATTTATTCTAAAATAAAGAAAAATTGGACACCCTTCACCATGCCCATATGGGATTGTTTAGGGAGCCAATGGGAACTTTTTGCTTGACTGAACTGTAGAAATTCTGAAAATAATTATTTAAATAAAAAGGATTGGCAGTTTATTAACTTGTGGCCAACGTTCAAGACTGCTCTGCTCCAGAAAGAATTAATCAACCTTTCAAATAGTGCTCTGTTTTGAACTATTTGGCACATTTAACGGATGAGAGGTCAATTTAACATGGGGTTCATGCTCAAGCCCCCCACCACAACCAACACGAGGTCTTTAATATTCGTGTCCAACAAACGGTGCAAATCTCTCATTTTACGCAGAAGAGTACCCCCACTGGATCTAAACTCCCCTCCAAGGTGCAGCAATCTTCAATGATACATCATACAAGCAAAGAATTACCTTGCTCTGAATTATCTATCTCATATAATTCTATTTCAATTGTTTTTTCATTTTGCTTATCTTTAAATAAAATATTTGTCTCAATTTTTTTACAATTTTTCGGCATATTAAATATGTTGAAAATTTATGCTCTAAATTTGATTTTATTTATCTTTCTGTGCAAATTTCTTTCTATTTAGTGAAAGAGCCAATGGCATGACTAGATCTATTTTCACTTTAAAAAAAAAATGTGGGCTCCGATTTTACAAATGATATGCTTTCTTTTTCTTCCTGTGTACTTGCACACCTATAATTAAGTAGCTATATCTTTATCATTGAAGCACACAAAGTTGCATTCTTCTTTTTATAAATCCTAATCAAGTTTTAAGAAACATATAATATACTCAAAATGTCACAGTAAAACCTAGCTACTTACTAGTTACTAAGTGACATTAATATTCCACAACATAATACAAGTCAAATAAAAAAAACACAAGTAGCTGAGTTTTCAACATACTTCTGATAATTTAAATAAATCACAACCATAGAAACTAACCAAGATAAACAAACTAACATTATTTTCGTTCGGAAATTAGTCCACATCTCTACTCAACTCAGACAATCATGCAGCACTTCTCTTCTTTACTTTTACCATTAAACCATTTTTCATCTGGAGAATAATGGAGTGCTTAGGAGTAATGACATGGCCTTCTACCACCTCAAAATAAAAATTATACACTATTGCAGCCGCTGCTGCCTTCATCTGTGTAAAAGCCATGTCTTTTCCCAAACAAGTCCTTGGACCAGTATTGAAGGATAAAAATTTATAAGAAGGTTCATATTTTAACTTGTTTTTGTCAGTAATCCACCGTTCAGGTTTGAATTCTGAGCAATCTTTTCCCCAAACCCCCTCCATCCTTGCCATCGAATAAGTCGATATAAAAACCTTTGTGCCGGGCGTTATCAAGAAACCGCTCGGTAGCATATCATCCTTCAACACCCCTTTGTGCTCAAATGGAACCGGTGGAAATAGCCGAAGCGCTTCATTTAGTGCAGCATGCAAGTAGACTGATTTTGCGAGATCTTCCTGATTAAATATGACCATCCCGTCAGAGGTGAAGCTTTGAGGAACTGAACTCAATTCTTTTAGGATCTTTTCTTCAACATGACGGTTTTGCGTAAGGAGCCAGAGGAACCATGAGAGGCCAGCCCCGGTTGTGTCACGGCCTGCTAGCATTAGGTTGACAGTAGTATCTCTCAAGAACTTGTCTACAGTGCCGGTTTCGTTGTCATCTATATAAGATGATAACAAATCCGGCAAGTTCTCTGTGCCGTTTGTTGCCTTCTTCTCGGCTCTCCTTTTCTCAATTGTTTCTTCAACAAATTGATCAATCACTCTCCATGCAATAGCTAGCTTCTTTTCTCTTCCCATATTTAGCCTCCGTAAAAGCTTCCACACAGGGATGACATGCCGAAAGAACAAAGCCTCCATGGCAACATCCATTGCTCGTGCAAAAGGTACTGTCGGCAACCCAATAGACAGGCAATTAGGATCGACACCAAAGACTAATTTGGTAGTGATGTCGAAAGTTAACCGCAAACACACATCTTGCATGTCTATGGGTTGACCTTGCTTGGATGCATGGGCCAAGAAAGGGAGGAGTGCCTTTTCCACCTTGTCCCGGCTTGACTGTACCACATAGGCACGAAAGCGAGGGTGAGAGATGAGCTGTTGTGCCTTAACGCGTTGAGATCGCCACATGTCGGCATCAGAATTAAAGATGCCATCACCAAGTATGTCGAAAATCTCCAAAAATTCCTCTCCTTTAGGGTAGTTTTGGAAATTTGATGTGAAGACATGTTGTATGTTCAAGGGATCACTTGTCACAAAGAGATTCATGCCAGGAAACCATCCACCACGGAAAAAGAAGTTGCAACGGCACTGACATAAGATGCCGGTGAGCCACCCATGTACATCATTGCTGAGATTTGATATTAGGTACGGCATCATGCCCACTACCGGCCAATACACCGGAATAGTATACGTAGGTTGTTTGTTTCTAGAGGAGACAAAGTAATGGTAGTAATAGATGAAAAGAAGGAGGCAAGGAATGGAGATGAACAGAAGCTCCGGGAAAGAAAGAGATGGCCAGGCCATTGTAATTTGCTAGCTAGGTTGAGAGAGAGATGATGTGTGCATTGGCTTAGATATAGTAAACTCCTTTGTCTTATCTGATCAGTGTTGCACCTAAATATTGTTCCAATTATTGAGGCGTGGATGACTTGATTGCCACAATTTATCTTATCTTTATAACGATCCTTCCTATACTGCACATGAAGAAGCTATGTTTAGGGTTTAGATCTATTTTTGTAGGGTAATGAACTACCGACTCGTTATTGCGTTTTACTAAAAGATGAATTTGTTAAACAAAAGTTTTCACAATGTAAATTGCAGCAACGGTAATATGGGTCAGTCTCATTTGTTGAGAATGCATGTACAAGTTAATTCAACTATTTTGCTACTTACCATGCTCAGCTGTTTGAGCATTTCTCATTTTCTTTTCTTGTATGCAATAATCTTGTAACTTATCCCTTTTCATCAATGAAATTAAATGTGAGCGTGACTCACATTTTTCCTCAAAAAAAAAGTTAATTCAAAAGTACCTTTCGGGAATAAGGAATGAATTATTGAAAAGTAGGTACCTGCCTCGTTCAATGGTTCGGTGCATTTTGACCCTATTTATCCGAAATTTAACAACTAATTCAACATTTACTCAAAAACAATACTTTTTTTTTTAGTCTTAGATTCAAAATCGGAAAAGACAATTTTTTTTTAATTTTAGATAGATGGATGGCTTGACCTCTAACTTTTACTCAGAAGAAAAAAAAAAAAAACTAATCCAAATAGAATTGTGGGCAATCCGTTGATCATATATAGGATCAAATTTGGAATTCTGATTGGAGCGGAGCCGTCCGATCCATATCAAGTAGCGCGCACAATTTTAAAAATAATACAAGTTAAATGTGCACGAATTTTTATGCGTATCAGACGACTCAGGTTCTGAATCGAATTTGATCTGATGTCCATCAGATTGTTTCTCACTTGAACTCAAATTTATCGGTTTATGCATGGTTTTCAGTTTTTTTCTATTTTTTTTAAATTACTTTAAGTTTTTATATTGAAGATAGGTTAAAGCGTTTTTTTTCAGAATAATTGTAAATATTACCATATATGATAATTATAATTTTTAATGGACAAATTTATAATAATTGTTAATTTAGTATCTTAGTAAATTAACAGTTTTTTTAGAAGTATTATTACATTACTAATTGTAATATTTTATAAGTATATCAATTTCAGTGATGCAAAAAATTAAATTATAAAGATGTAAAAATGTACGAAAATATTTGTTATACCTTACAGATAAAAAATTAGAATGCAATTACAAATTACTGAAATATAATGAGGATCTTGAAGTTAAATTGAAGGATAAAGATCGGTTCGTGTGATTTGTATAGTTGGAGATGATCCGAGCTCATAATTTGCTAAATTCTGGTAGAAAGGAATAGGAGTTATAAATTCAAATCAATCAAAAAGTAACCATTTAAGTCTCATCCAAGTATCCAACTTGTTGGTATACATCCATTTTTAATGTACATCTTATGGTTCAGATTTAAGTACGAGAAATTTAAGAAAATTTCTATTCATGAAAAGATATTTTAGTCAATTTAGCTTTATTACTAAATGGAAACAACTAATTTTCATTTAATGTACAGTGCAGACATACGCAATAATTTTCTTTTAATCTACAGTGATACAAAAAAATTATATAAATATACTTAAATTGTTCATAGTGATACAAATAATTATTTTATCCTTTAAGAATCAACGATTATTAAACAGAATATACATTAAAATTAAAGATACGCAATATACTTTTATTGAATATACTGATCAATGATAAAAAAAAAAAACAAATAATAACGAACTATGATAGCAAGGAAAAGTTATTCTTTTTTCCTTCCAAAGAGAATACAACAAGTACAAATTAGAATTCATCCTTTTTTCTATGTTTGTGGCAGATTCACTCTACAATGTACACAATTTATTCTTTTTCATACATAAAAAATCATATCAAAATATACTATTTAAGACCTGAAATAATTCCTCCAAAATTACTTAATTAGAGCAACTCCGAGATTTTTGAAACTATCCTTCTTCGTTGTGCAATGTGCACATAGCAATAAAGTTAATACAATATAGCGCACGTAGTTATTATTAGATTAAATAAGTAGGGCCAGATCTATCACACAAAAAATATATACATAAAAAGTAGCCCCCTTCAAATATATAGGAGCGTGAACCATGCATCATCTGTTTAAGTATGAACTGCTGTGTAACAAGCACAGCCACATTTTTTGGTTTCTAATGTTTTAGTAAGAAAAGGGATCAAAGCTATTCAATCATTAATATTCACAAGTAGATCTTCAATCAGATTTAACTTATCACATGAAAAGTATTGTTTTTACCCTAAATCAAATTAAGACTGATTCTCAGCTGTACGAGTTCACTTGCATAGTTATATTTTACGAGTCATCAGATTATAATTAGATAGATTGCATTGCATGCAAAAAAAAAAAAAATTTGGGCTAAAGGCATGCAAATTTTCAATTATAAATATATAGTTCCAAATAAATCATGAGTGTTCAAATGCCTTCATTTTTTGTGCCTTCAATTTTTAAAACTTTAATAACTCAAAATTTAAAACTTAAAATTCAAAATAAAACCGTTGGATATGAACTACATCATTTTATCTATGCACGTGTAAAAAATTATGGCATTTCAACTTTGTTTTGGTTGTCATCTTGAGATTGTAAAAATATATATTAATGTGGATAATTTATAGACGTTGATTTTTCAACTTATTAATTCACATAAAAGCAAAATTGAAATGTGATAATTTTTTATGAGCACATAGAGAAAATAATATAGATCGCATCTAACGGTTTTATTTTGACGTTTAAGTTTTAAACTTTGAGTTATTAAAAATTTAAAAAATGAAAGCATGATAGAAGCACAAAAAATGAAGGCATTTGAACCCTCATCATAAATCATATCGCACCAAACCAGATCAAAAGCTCATGATGTCATCATATCATCACAAATATATAGCAGCAAATTCAAATTGTTATGTATTAATTGGAAATAAATTTTGTCTAGTGGTAAAGATAATGTTTATCTGTCTGAAAAATCGCAGGTTTAAAATTTGAATGAAGAATATTTTTGTGAATATTAAATAGTCTGATAGCTTGATCTCCGACTTTTATTTAAAAAGTTTGTTATGTATTGATATTTACCGGTGTACTAATTTATAACATTTGTCAGTATATTCATGTAATGGAGATAATATGAAGCAGAAGTTAATTAATACTTGAAACTTAAGTGCGATTGAATTTTGAGAACCATGAATTTACTTTCCCTTTAATATTTTTTTTATTTTTAGAAAAACTAAAAATAAAATTTGTCAGAAATGAGATGGATTTTTTTTTTCTCGATAAGTATATGGAACAGAACTAATAGTTGGGTCTAAATCATTTTCACAATTTACCACACTAACAAAATACAGTGTGGAACTCATTGCTCCAGCCTCTTTCCAATGGAAAACCGGATGGAAGAGAGAAAAAGAAAGAGATGAGAGAGCATGAGATTTCATAGCTTCTACTAGGCGAAGACATACTACAACTTACAGCAACAACTAGATTAGTTTTGTCTTATTTATGGGATAAAAAATAAATGATTCATATTGTGTACAATATAATTTGATTTTCTAATTTCTAAAATAAGAAATTGTTAAAAATCTGTCATGTTAATGTGCAAACTCCAATGATGGCAACTTGACCCCTCCATTGTGAAATGTGCATTCAATTATTCGCTACATGTGCTTCTACATAAAGCATGTCATACAAATATAAGAAATTATCTCAACACTTTGAAGATAAGTTTTTTACCACTATATATAGACATTCTTTTGGCAAGTTATAACTAGGGGTGTTAATGGGTACGGTACGGATTGGATGGAGACATTTTCATATCTATACTCATTAATTGACTTTATCCATATTCTACCCATACCCATTAAAAATTGATCTTACCTATCTTACCCTTACCCGTTAATATTATCGGGTACGAAACGGTAGCGGATGAATAACGGATATTACTAATATAATAATTAGTTTTATTATATTTTACAAAATTAAATATAAAAATCTCATTCATTTCACACATATGTAATTATATTTCTAATAAAAAATAAAAATGAATGTGCAATCAATTCCAACTAAATTGTTTTTATAAAGGAAGAAAATTCAAAAACACGAATACATATTTAGGTGGGTCGAAAATTGAATTAAATATATATTTAGATTTTATAATTACCATGTAGGGTAACGGGTATGAAATAGTCATTACCCATACCCATACCCATTTGGTTAACAAAAAAAAAAATTATCCATACCCATATCCAATAAGCTAACGAAAAAAAAATCTTACCCATACTTCCCTTATTGAATACGATACGAGTCAGGTAAACAGCTAAAAAGGTACCATTGACACCCCTAGTTATAACAGACTATGATGATTATCATATTGGGGATATTTGAATTCAAATTGAAGTATTTAGTTTCCTTGATTATATTATTGGTATATAAGTCGACAAATGACAGACGTGTAAGGATTTCTAAATACCAACAAAAGATATGAAAGCTTTTGGGTGAGATTTCTCTTTCAAATCCGTGCAAGTGATGTGTACATATACACAAATAAAATTAGTAATTAAATAAATAAAATAATGAATATGCATTTTTGTCCTAATTAATAAAAATATATAAAATGTTTTTTATAGCATAAGATATAAATAAAGTCCTCAAAATCATCTTCAATAACAAAAAAATACTAATTGTCTAAATATAATATTCAATACTATTTCTTAAAGAAACATCTTGGTTCTTAAAATATTTACTTTCAAAAAACAAATGAACAACTTTTTGGTTTTGTTGCATGAACCCATGTAAAATTGAGTCCTGATCTTCGGTCCGAGATCAAATGTACATGACTCCTTTAATATTTGTGCCAAAACAGATTGGACGGGTCCAGATTTAAACTCAAAATTTGAGTTACCTCAATTCTGTAGAATTAATATTTTCGCTGGTTTAGTTTACAAAACAATTCAGACAGATAACGATACCTCCGGTGTGAAGTCGTGACTGCTTCTGTTACTAGTCTATTCCTGTCTAGAAAGACTGGTCCATTTGAAACCCCACATATCCCACCAATTTCCCAAACGATAGCTTCTGAATAGATCAATAAACTTCCAAAGGTGTACAACTACATGCTGAATTCAGACAAGGACATTGCGTCTACTTAATTATTCATTATCACATAATATATGACGCAATTTGCAAGTCTAGAATTTTCTATAGTTTAAAATAATAAGTCCAAGCAAACTCAGTTTTCTACTGAAACCCTGGTTGAGATAATCTAGAACATACTTAATTAAACGTGTTATAAATTAAGGGGAAAAACTAATAGAAATACTGGTTAACTTAATACAAGAAACAATAGAAAATCTTGCCAGTCGGTATTTTTTTGTTTGTTTGAAAGATTCGTCATAAAATAAATAAATACTAAAAAAATTTTTTTTTTCTGTGTACGTAATTTTGGATGACACTAAAACAAGTAGGTTAAAAGAAGCAGTTAGTCTATTGGTTAATAAGGATAACGCTTTCTGTGTGCAAAACGTGGATTTGAAATTTCATTAAAAAGTTTCGTATGAATATATAAAATTAGAAGGCTTGATCTCATTTTTATCTTAACCAATATTTTCTGACTAACTATAACAAGATGCTCGTTGAAAAGTCAGTCTAAAATCTAAATAATAGTTGTGAAAATTTCATCTATAAAAAGTCAAAACATATCGTACTTAAATCACAGTATCACACGTAGTATCTTTAGGAAAATTCTTTAGTCCACAAGATCATGTGGACTCATGATTTTAATGTGAGTTCATTTTCATTGTATTTGAAAGAAAAGAATATAGTATCTCAAAGAAATTAATATTTATAGTTAAAACCAATAATGTTGGTCTTTTTTTTTTTATTCTCCAGCATTGGAAGAGATTGGATTCTTTGTTCTTACACATTTTTTTCCTTGTATGTTTATCTCGGCCCGTTACACTAATATATATAGGATTAATTCAACATTTCCTTAAAGGCCCCAATTTCAATTAAAGGTCCAATATATGATAAGAAACGGTCAATGATGCTTATAGCCATAGGAGAAACAAGGCCCATTTATGTAAGCCTTTTAGCATCAACCAAGCCCATTTATGTAACATGTAAACTTTATTAATCCGCTAGATCAGTTGATTTGAAGCATCAACCAAGCCCATTTCTTACACATTTTTTTCCAAAAAAGAAAGGACACAAAGGACGACAGTGTCGTGGAACCGAATCTCTAAATTCACGTCAATAAGATCCATTCGTCCATCCATCTATAATATGGACGATCATAACTGAAATATGTTTTCTTAAAATTCAATACTCTCCATACTTTAATTATGATCATTCTAATCATAGATAATAGATGAATGGACAGATTGACCTTGTTGACCGAAATGTGCTAGTGTCATTTTTCAGGCTTCTCTAATGGTCATGTTCCAATACAAACAATATTTAGAGTTAGTGTATTGAAAAATAAAAAAAACGACGTATCGAACACATGTGCCGACACAGCTTGTGAGACATGATGTGTCAGGACATTCTCATATTGTGTCCTTAAGGTTCGGCTGACTCAAACTCATAGGAAATTTGCTGGGAATTGTGTTTTCATTTCCCAACCCGTTCAGCACCCCTATTTTTTGTCCAAAACTTTCCATCGTTTCTTCCCATCTCTTCCCAATTCAAGTTAAAATGGATGGGAATAAAATTATTAAGTCTGACTCAATATTTATCTTCCTAACTGCGTCTCTCTCCTTAATCGCAAACAAAGATGAATCAAGACAATTCCAATGTCAAGGTTGAAACTTTGACCTATAGTTTCGATTTCATTAATATCTGAACCATTATATTTACCTTCAGAATTTTTTTATTTTATCATATGACTACTGGGTCAAAATTGGCAGGAACTTGCCTTTCCTTTTTCTATTTCTGTTTAAAAATTGGATGGAGATTTCAAACTCTGTTTAATTGGTCCTTTCAAAGAAAAAAAAGTGTCTAATTGCTCAGAGAAAGTAAGAGATTTTTGTTTACTTTTGAACAAGTGTTCTAATTCAAGTTGATTTTTTTTTTAAAAGAGGCATTAAGCCCATTTCATTGCTGAAATTGGATAATTACAAAAACCAGTAGCACTGCATGCAAGAATAGTAAAGAAACACCTCAAAACAAAAAACAAAATCCCACAACTGCAAGTCTGAAGCAAATCTAAACAACAAAAAACACATATGGCTGATCCTAAGCTTCGCTGGAAGAGGTCTGAAGGTATAGCTATCTATATCAAAAAGAATTTTTAGTTGTCTTCAATTCTCTACTGCAGAAGACGCTGCAGCCCCTCATGTTCATCTGAGGTAGTTCTTCTCCAGGTGCCAGCGAGCACAGTTGTCTGGCAGCCACAGCACTGTAAACGTCTTGGAAGTGTGCCCTTTCTTCTCTGCTCTTGCAGTGTCCTTCATTGCAACTCGTTTGAATTGGACATTGTTTTCTTCTCTACTAAGAGTCACTTTGTTCACTTTGTTCAGCCCTTTTGTCTTTTTAGTTCGAGTGAGCTGACTAACAACAACTTCCTGGATGATTTCTGTCACTGGGTTTACTGGTACAGGGTTACTGGTACTGTACCGAGCAGTTACTGGATTTACTGGTACAGTGTCGCCCCTATTGGACTCTTGTTTGTCAGAGTTACTGGTACTGTACCGTGCATTAGATGTCTCTACATCAACTTCACACAGTCCCGAGGCAACATCGATACCTACCATGGCTTTCACCACCTTCACATCTTGTATGGAATCAGCTTCATGTTTCTCATTCTCTATCGCTTGAGATATATTCTCAACAGATTCTGAATTCTGACTACAGCTTGGATCAGTCACAAAAGCGGCTGTACAATCCGTCTCTTTCCCCTTAGTGAGTTCCCCAATCCTAAACCCGTTATCAGATTCGTCTTGTGGCTGGTTATCTGGTTTAAAACTCAATTCACATTTTCGTGCTGCTATAGCAGCCTCAATCGCTGTCAAATGAGTCTCACTTAGATGAATTTGACTAGTGATACCTGTCAAGGCGAGCTCCATTTCAGATCTTCTCTGTCTCACCCTCGCCAATTCTTGCTTAAGCTCGGATAACCCCAGCTCCAACTCCTTAATTGAACCCCTAACCGATACCTGGTAGTACGGTATCGGAGCTCGCGGTGCTGGTTGAGCGGTCAGCGATCCACATTCCGGCGATCTGTGACCGAATCGATTACACACGAAGCACAGGGTGGCGTTACGGCACTGATTGGCTATGTGACCTGGAGCTCCACACTGAAAGCACAGAGGGCGAGACGGAGAAGAAGCCGCCTTGAGTTCAGCGAGCTTTAAGCCAACGAGATTAGATCTACTGAGGCGATCTGGATCGAAACGCGAATCATCATTTTTACGCCAAGATCTGCCTCGCGTGAAGTTGCTCTCAGCCCACACGCTGTGGCCTGGCCCATGGAACATCGCCATGGCTGACGTGAGAGCTCCAGAAAAAGTCTGGAAGGCATGATCCAGCTCAGAGAGAGGTCCAAATTGATTTGGCGAGAGGGGAGATGAAAATCGCCTCTGAATCGCCTCTGAAGCGTCCCTACGCAAAAGGCTCATCCTAATTTTCCTCGGTACGAGAGGACTTAAAATTTTATCTTAAGGCTGAGACTGCGGATCTTATCATCCGGATTGGGGTAAGAAGCAACAGTAGCCAAGAAATCCACCGATGCACCACCGCATCCCACCTTGTAATAAATCCTCTAATTCAAGTTGATGATTTAGGAATTTCATATTAATTACTTTAATTTACTTATTACAGTGTTTCTACTTATTACAGTGTTTATCTCCAGAAAGGAATAGCCTCATTTCGGCAAAGACACATGTAGAAGAGATTTTACTCTTAATTCAACTATGAAAATTTTTAGAATGAAGAACGCCGATATTGACAATGTCGTAGCAAAGAAAAAACATCCAAAGAACAAATTTGCTTCCGAGATTTTTATTAATATCCAAAGTTTAATAGAAATTAATATTTATGTCCAGATTATAGGATTTTCGCCAAAAATGCTCAAGCCGGCCACAAAATAGCCGGCTTAGGGGGGAGGAGCAAGCCGGCCATTTTGTGGCCGGCTTTCTCGTTTTTTTTTTTTTTTTGTTAGAGATACTATGAAGTGCAAAATAATGAAATCTAACACTGAAAATTTAAATTTTTTGTTATATTACTTCTTTTGATTTATAATTAGCATATTTATACTAAAAAACACTAGATTACTTGAAATTATGGTGAATTACACTAAATTACGTTAAATTACGCTAAATTACAATAACTTCGCTAATTACGCTAAAGTAGACTGATTCTGTACCATCTTTCATGAATCATAAAAAATAGTAAAAAAATTCCAAAAATAGTAAAAATTGGTATTCTACAAGTTCATTATGTAACTAATTTACTGAGCTACTTAGATTGAATAATAGAAATGAAAATCTTAATCGGAAACTTCAACTCAAGTTTTGATGCTCTTCCCTTAGTTTTTTGGCAATTCTGAATTTCGAAATTCAGCATAGCTAGCATAGCTGGCACGGACGCATACGTATTTTCACAAGCTTTCCGAAAAGTGGTCATTTGCTGAAATTGGACACTCGAGCGCCGTTTTTTGACCGTTTGAAATTTCGCCTTCGTTTTTCGTCTTTTCAGTGAAGATATCGTCCCTATTCATATGTAATTTAGCATAATTTATCGTATTTTAGCTTAATGTAATGTAATTTAGTGTAATTTAACTTAATATAGTGTAATTCAACATAATTTCAAGTAATGTAGCGTATTTTAGTATAAATATGCTAATTATATATCAAAATAAGTAATTTATCAAATAATTTAAACAAAAAAATTCAAATTTTCAGTGTTAGATTTCATTATCTTGCTTCATAGTGCCCCTAAAAAAAAAACGAGTAAGCCGGCCATTTTGTGGCCTGCTTGAGTATTTTTGGCAAAAACCCTGAGATATGGACATAAATAATAATTTCTATTAAACTTTGGATATTAATAAAAATATCGGAATTTGCTTAAATGACATGTATGTAGAGAAACTACAAAAAAGAGATACATTGATATCTAATATAATCTATACTGCTAAATATTAAACTGAAGATACATTGATAATATAACATGATAATCTGGCATAATCTAACATATCAAAGATAGTACATGTTCCATCTTATTAAATATTTCTCATTTAATTATAAAAAATATTATATTTTATAAAATATAATTAATAAATAATGTTATGTTATTATTTAATCTATTGCATTATTTATAATTTTATAATAAAAAAATTGTATAATATCAAACATTTAAAAAAAATAGAATTACCTACAATTAATCCCACAGTACAAACGAATACTCATTTCAGCACATTTTCATAATCATTCATGCGCGTACTGTACTCATGAGTTTCCGCTTTTAAATAAGTGAGTTCCTACTCCTATTAAATCTCATATGTGTAATCCTATGACATCTGAAATGGCCCTAAAAGTGTTGGCCTAAGTTTTCTGAAATTAGCACATTTAAACACGACATTATTGACACGTCCAAGACACACACGCCTTAATTCACATGACTAGATATATCTGTAAAAAAATAATTAACTCCCAACATGGCCGGCTGCAAATTCAAAACCGATCAACGAGGGAGTCTCGCGTGGCACCACCTGGTTGGTCGAAAACCAACGGGACTTTTAAGGAGCTAAAACAATGATTTGATGGCCCCTGCGCTGAGTCCAAATCCTCGACGGTACCGTAAAAGATTCCTTTTTACATTAGCTATTTACGGTTGAGATTAACTCTCAGCCGGTTTGCTATTCGGGCTGACTGAGGGGGCAGTATTATTGGGCTTTGAGATTCGTGCCAATTTAAAAAGAGCGGTCCAGATCAAGTAATTGTAAAAGATTCTCTATTACGGTACCGTCGGTGATATGAATTCCCCTGCGCTCCGTTCTCTTCAGTCTTCACCACGCAACGTTGAAGCAATGCCCAATTAGAGACCGCCATGTGGTAGCGACGGATTGGATGATTCTCAAAGCCACATATCGCAAGGAGAAGCGTGCTTTCTCACGTTAAATCTCAATCGTATCTAGATCCAACAGATAAAATTAATAAATAAGCAAATTTTCAAAAATAAAAATGAAATTGACACGGCATACCTACGTACCGACGCAACACGCCAGTAATCATCTTAGATACTGTGTTACTGTGTGATACTCAATATTGCAAAATGTTATCACGGCATGACATATATTTCAAACACGCCTAAACACAACACAACATATTTTCAATAGACTACTACTTCACAGTAATAACCGATACTAGTGAACTTTTTACCCAGAACCATCCAGTCGAAATTACATTCCCAGCCTACATACAAGTATATAACACTACCAAATTCCTACGCTAAAAAACACGTACAAAAATCAATTGCTAGCCAAGCGCGCACAACATGATTAGTTAATTTAACCTACGACATTCGAATAGTTACTAGTAGTGTATTGATTATACCCGACCGGGTCGACCCGGACCGACCAAACCTGGGACCCGGACCCGGACTGACCCGGACCCGACCTTGAACCCGACCCGAACCGTCCTAAAGGGTTGGGTCGGATTTGAAACGGGTCGGATGCGGTTTTCTAGGCGAACCCCGACCATATTTCTACCTTTTCAACCCGCCTATCCGAACCCGACCCTAAACCCGACCCCAAGCCGGTCTAACCCGGCCGAACCCGGGTGAACCCGACCTAACCCCCCCTAACCCGATCCTAACCCGACCTAACCCCCCCAAAACCCGGCGGGACCCGACCTGACCCGTCCCAACCCGACCCCCACCGAAAATTTCAAAATTCGGATTTATTGAATTTTTCAAAATTCGGATTTTTTTTTTCCTCCGGCTTGTGCTGCCTACTTGCCTCTGGCTTGCACTGGGGGGGCCAACGAAAATGGTCAACTGCCTTTGGCTTGGTTAGCAGAGGTGTTGCACTGTGGCCTTTAATTTAAATATGCTATATTTTATTTTTTAAATTTTGAATATGTTAGATAATAAGATTTGAATATAGAGGAGGGATCAAGTTACAACAAAGTTACAACAATTATTTTTTTTCATTTTCAAAGTCCAAATCGTTGATCCAAATCATTCAACATTATCTCCATAATAAAATGTACTTGCAGATCAAATTTTACATTTTTTTGAATTTTTTTACTATTTATTAAGATGGGTACAAAATTCAATGGTCTGAATATGACTATTTTTTGTAAAATACTTAATAAATAGTAAAAAAATTCAAAAAAATGTAAAATTTGATCTGCAAGCACATTTTATTTAGATAATCATGTTGAACGGTTTGGATCAACGATTTGGACTTTGAAAATGAAAAAAATAGTTATTGTAAATTTGTTGTAACTCAAATTTGTTGTAACTTGATCCCTCCTCTTAAATATATTAGATTATTGAATATGTTAGATTTTTCAATATGTTAGATTATTGGATTTTATTTTTGAATATGTTAGATTATTGAATTTGTTAGATTATTGTATTTTATTTTAAAATTCTGATTTATTTTGAAATAGATTAGATTTTATTTTTTTAAATTCGGATTTATCTTAAATAGGTTAGATAAATAAGTTATATTTTATTTTTGAATATGTTAGATAGTTATATTTATTTTTAAATATGTTATATTTAGTTTGTAATAGGTTACATTTGAATATTTTGAAATATGTTAGAATTTAGATTTATACTCGTAAATATTTTTAAATCTATTGTTTTAAATCTATTGTTTTAAAATAATTCAGTTTTAAACTAATTCGATATATCTCGATTTTAGAATAATTTGGTCTTAAAATAATTTGGTTTTAACTTAATTTTATTTTGTTATAACAAAAATATATTGAGTTCAAATACAAAATAAAGGAAAAAAAATTGAAAAAAAAAACAGCCAAAAACGTTTCAAGAAACAGAAAATAAAAACAGAAACAGAAGAAGAAAAAAAAAAACAAACCGACCTGGACCAGACCGACGTCCCGACCCGACCCAACCCGCCCCGACCTAACCCGCCGGGTTTAGGCCGGATAAGGATCGGCCGACTCAAACCCCAACCCGACCCCCCTACCCGACTCAACCCGTTGACCCGGGCTAACCCATGCCCGAGTCAACACGGGGACCAGACGGGTTTAGACCGGACCGACCCGCCCCGGACCGTTTTCAAACCACTAGTTACTAGTGAGTATAACATATATAAAAGCCCAATTAGCAAACTACATTTCCACAAACGACACACCATAACCCTGGCTCAAATAACATTAAAAACATATGCACATTTTACAAAAGCAAAAAGCTAACACGGCCACCAAATAAATTAATACGGGTGGCGTGCAATGAAAAATCTTGCCATTGAACTATTTTTTTCTTTTGGAAAAGAATAAACACTAGAAATCAACTCCCTCCATATTGCAGGGTCTTGGATAAAACCAAGGCAACTAACAGAGAGTACAAAGACTTGTCTTCAAAATTCCGATTCCTACTAAAATACAACAATGTTGCTCATAAGATCTTCCTAACCAATAGTACATCTCAACTACCTCATTAACACTTAAAGAAATAAAGATTGTTGTACAGGACCTACTTGTAACCAACAGTGTTTTCATGTGCCCCCATGGAAGCATGACATTTGGATTCAAATAAAGCTCAATGTAACTCTATTCCATTTCTGTCATTTTATTGTCAGCCTCATCTCCAGGGAGACCAAAAATGCGGAGGTTGCGGTCCATGGACCCCACGGCCATGTACTTTGCATCAGCTCCAAATTTGACTGAAGTTACTTTGCCTAGTCAGAAGAGCAAAGGTTGTCAGTGAAAAATAATAAAAAATTGAAGGGAAAAATCATTAGATTGTGGTCTCAACCTGTGCCAGATAAATCAGGGAATGTCTTGATGAGGTTCCACTCAAGCTTTACATTTGCCACTTGGTACACCCTGAGATAAATGAATGTTAGAAGTACTATTTTATATTATCTCTGGAACTTTAAACTGTATTTATGACAATCAACAATTGTCTAAATGCGAAGTACGGTACCTAATGTCTGACCCAGCAATAGCAAGATAACTTCCGCTGAAGTCAAATTCCACTGAAAAGAAAATGTAACTTTAATTTACTGTACTAAATTAAAAGGCATAAAATACAATATGGAAAAAATACATCATAAATTCATATGGTATTCATATCTGGATCAATGTAACAGCATCAATGATTAAAGATCATACCGGAGTTTGTTGGCGTATTAACATCATATGGAGAAAATGTTCTAAAGTTTCTTAATTTGCGAAGATCCCAAAGCCTGACACCATCAGATGCTGCAGTCTGGATCAACAGTAACATAATGAGCAACCCGAAAACATAAAATGCAGTTCTATAAACGCTCCAAGTCTCCACAATTTGTTAGTTATGTTAAAATAAAACCCAGCCATCAAAAGAAGGTTAAGGCTAAGCAACAGAAAAAAAAAATACCAAAAGGCACTTGACTTTTCACCCATTCAAAATAACTTAATATTTAGATCTACTCAAAACCAAAATATAAGATCACTGTTAATAAGTTTAATTTGACCTTACAAAAAAGTTACCAACATAATATAGAATACCCATTATGTTGCATGCTGGCTGTGACTTGCAACAATGTGAAATGTTGTATATTCAAGAGTACAAGGATACCTACCGCAAGAAAATAACCATTTTCTGAAAAGGACATGGCTGTGACTGGCCCTGAGTGGCCTTCAAAGTTGGTAACAAATGCCTACAATGAATTCAATTAAAATAATTAACAGAAGAAAGAGAGAGAATCAAATTCTTACATGAAAAGTAGTACAAAATGTATATAATAAACCAAGCTTCTGAATAGCAGAAATATGGCAATTTCAACGTGTTTTCAGTAGTTATCACCAAAAAAGGTACAATATTGTGCTATTTTAGCCGATTCAACCATGAGGCAGATATAGCACAGTTGGGTTAGTAATATTTATCCACTAAATCCCATGGGAAAGATCGGACCTGTTAAAACATAATCTGATATTAAATTGAGCCGTATTTCTTTTTAGAATGTTGCAGTACTTGTGCACTTGTTTAATTTGAGAAAATGTATTTGTCTAAATTTAAGATTTATATTTGAATCATGCTAGTAATGAGCTTCTATTCTATTGCATTATCTTGTTTGGTGTATTAGACCTTACTTTATAGTGAGGGGATATATTGAGAACTAATATTATTTGACAATGGACAAATAGTCATTGAGTTAGAAAAGTACATCCATAGTTTACATAGGTTGTGCGTGAAATTTGGTACAAGTTGAGAATTGTTTGGTCACCAAGTATATATAAGCTGAACTTTAAATTTAAGATCGCTTGAAATGGCCAATCAGTTTTCAATTTCACTGAATTTGATGCATGATCTAAGCTACAGAACATGTCTGCAGATTCAGTTTTTTTTTTTTAAAACAATTTGTTGTTTGTCACGGTTGTCAAATAAGTTATCCGTACATTATAATGGTAGAATTGATATCAGGTTATTCTACCAGTTCTTAGATACATGTCAATTTAACAATTTGTGTGTTCTTATACATGGAAACACTCATTTTATAAAGAAGCATATGTATCAGAACTTACTGGTCACTTTATCACGCTAACATAAAATTGTTAATTTAAACCCCAGACATGAGAACCACCGAAACCTATTTGAACCTAAAAATTAACACAGCAGTACCTGGGTTTTAATATCCCAAATTTTGACGAGAGATTCGGATGTACCAGTGCCAAGGATCAGACCATCAGGATGAAAAGCAGCTGTTGTATAACCCCCCTCTTGTGATGGCTCCCCAACCTGTTAAGTTAAATTTTGTGTAAGTAGACATTTATACCACTAGAAATTAAAAAAAATCTAGGAAGAGAGGTTAAAGAGAATAGGGTAGACCTGTTTGAGGCAACTGCCAGTTGGGAGATCATAAAAGCACCAAGTATTATCCATGCCAGCTGACACAAAATACTTCTTGGTTGCCTGGACAGTCACGGCTTGTACCTGATTTAATGAGTTAAACAAAGATAAGGTTTCAGAATCGACAGAGAGACCTTCAGAAAAGTGGAAAAAAACAGAGAGAACCAGAGCGTACACTTCACTCTACTTCTTACCTCTGCTGTATGGTCTTTCAATATGTGCGCACAGTTGTAAGTTCCATCATCGGTTCCTTGCCATAGTCGAACAGTCTGCACACATTGTTCTAAGCTTATTCAGGTGAAGAGCATTTATCACTCATCAAATACTATAAAAATATTCCGTTAGAAAAAAGTAATATGTACATCCAACTTTACATTCTATCTCAAACCTTTAATGTCTGTCATTTTCAGTTTTAATACCTGTGAGATCTTAGCAGTTGGGTAATACTAAGTTTAGTAAGAGACAGACAGTGTGTTGAAAAAGAGAGAAAGACACAGAGAGAGAGAGAGAGAGAGCCACTTGGCTGCCACTGCTCAGGATTGAGAGGGAGGAAAACAGATAGGGACTACAGGAGATTCCCCAATGAAAAGCATTACAATCTTTTAATACATGATAACTTATCTTTTACAAATAAAATTAGACTCTAAATAGACATATCAATACAGATGAAGCAAAAAAAACTAACAAAAAAGAAATTTCAGATAAACAAAAGGAATAAAAACAGAAAAGAAAAAAGATCACTTTCCTCAGTAATTAGTCGATTAAGTTGACTATTTTGATAAATTGCCAACTCAAGAACCTTTTTTTTTCATAATAAGTAGGAATCAGGTGTAGCTCAAATGTGATGTTTCCAATTGATTTTAACAATAATAGGTCTGGTCAGACTTCAATCAAATTACACTCTACATTTGGGCTATTAACTATGCGATTCGACTAAACACAGAATAGATTGCAACTCCGATTCTACCATGCAATTTTGTCTGTGGAAAAACAATACAAGAATTAAAGAAACACTAATCTAACTATTTAACATTTATTTTCCTTCTGTTCAGTAACTACAAAAAGTTATACAAGAGTAAAATCTGTAACATCAGTGTACCTTGTCCGCTGATCCAGTTATGACAAGCTCATCCCGGCCAACAAATTTCACACTCGTAATCTACACATGAGTTGATATAATCAAGTTATAAACACAAAAAGAAAAAACAATGACCTACCACCTCACCATATAAATAAATAGAAGTATCAAATAAAGAACCTTCTTCGAGTGACCAGTCAGTGTTGACAATATCTGCCCTGAAGCTCTATTGAAAATCACAGCATTTGTATCAACACCCCCAGTTGCTATTATATCCTGTTTATCAAATTATTCATATTTTAAATCAATACAAGTACAGAAAAATATCCTAAAATTAAGGAAAATTACATAAAACTGACCTTTGAAGGATGTATGTCAATTGATAAAATGCCAGGCTTGTTCGTTTTGTGGAGGGGATGACTGGAAATCTGTGTGTAACTCTCCAAAGCATCTATCGGTGCCAATGTTGCAGGAATCTAAAAATAGAGGAACAAAAACAAAAAATGAAAAGCTTCAGGAGATCAGCACAAAAACTAAGTAGTAAAAGTTTTAAAAAGAGGAACCATTACCTCACGCTGCTTACGCTGAGCAGAGAGCATCTTGTTATACTCTGCAAGCTCATCAACCGTAGCTGAATCAATTCCAGGTCGAATTCTCTTCCCATCAGGGCCCACCTCATCCTCTGCAACTGTAAATACAAGGAAACAAAATCTTCAGGATATTCAATGCAAAAAAATACATTTCATCAAAAAATTTATGATACCACAAAATTTTAGAATTTTAGATAGATCTGTGGAAAAAAAAAAAATCGCCCATGCCCCTCTATATATAAGTAGAATACATTCTTTCTAACCATCCTTCCCATGTAACATAATAAGACACCCCAAATAACCACTACAACAGTGTTTATCTCTTATACAGTAGGAAGAGGAAAGGGTTGCTTTCAGTTCTCTTCGTATAATTACCAGATATGAGGTACATATTTCAAAGAAGCACATAGAAAGAGCTCAAACTTACCCCAAACTATACATTACAATCCTTGAAGGAGCATATAACATTGCTCCAAATATTTTTCTGGTAATATATACATGACCCCAGTGTTATTATTCCAACAAGAAAAGGAAGGTACCTCTCTTTCCATTAGACAAGGCAGGTGCTGTTGCTGCAGGAAGTTGTCTTTCAGCTTGTGAAAGAAGTAACCTTGCCTCATCCCTCTCTTTCTTTAGCCTTGCTATGACTCTGCATGCCGCATCATGCTGTAGAATATATATATAAGATAAACTATTAGTATCTAGAATTGGACCCAACAATCCTAATGTTTCACAATACTGTAATAATATTTAACTTAGACCATCATATTTTCTGTGATAAAATAGAATCAGGTAACCAAGAAAGATACCTGGTACAAAGCATGGCTTAGCTCTTGCCTTGCCGTGTGCAGTTGCTGCTCCAATGACAAATTTGATAACATCAGAGCATCCCATTCCTGCATAAAACAATGACAAAAAACTTAAAAATAAAAATAGATAAAAACTGCATGTATGTTCAATGAGCAAAAACATTGTAAATGTAAATACAACAACCACTACCAAGCCTTTAGTCCCAAACAAGTTGGGGTAGGCTAGAAATGAAACCCAATCGTAGTCACAAAGTCAAAATGTAAATATAATTGTATAAAAATGTTAAAGTGCCTGAGGCAGGCCAGGAAAGGATTTAAAACTATCAAATGCCATGCAAACTGTGGTTTGTTAACTTGATATGGGCAACAGGTGCAATAGTTCAAAGGTAACTATCAACTTATGAGCAAATATAGATGCCAAAAAGAAGGCTATGATAAAAACGATAGCAAGGATCATTGACGTTGAATAACTAATACTTTGCTTGGTCTATGATTTATAATATTATACGAGTAAACCATTCCATACATTTTGAAACATGCCCAGAAGTCCTGGAATACTGGCAGCTTGCAATGGCCTTGGCTTCACAGTCTATACATAGATACAAAAAAAGAAACAAAGAGTTTCTGAGTCAAGTAAGTTACATAAATGACAAAATTAATAGAAAACAGCTAGCACAGTGGTATAATCAGAGAATGTTATTCAATATTTCAATTCAAACAGTACAAAAGAAAACGTTCTAACTAATAAAATCACTAAATGTCAATGTTCTGTACAATAATCAATTGCAAAAGGCCATGTGTCAACAATTATTTATCACTATCAAATGAAACTGCCACCTAATGGGAAACAAAAAAAAAAAAAAACTAATTCATGGTACTTCATCTCTTCGAAGAAAAAAGTAACAGGTTGCTGAATAAAACTACAATTGTTAAATTATTCAAAATGACACATTTGAATCAAAATGGTAGTCATACCTTATTGGTCTTAACAGGCAATATATCATCCATGGAGAGCTCCTCCTTGGTAACTGGACATCTCCCGTGATCCTGGTATCCCAAGAACAGTTGTCTAAATTTTCATACGAAATAACATAGATATGTGATTTGGGACTTAAAATCACCGTACTTACTAAAGCAAAATTTATAAACATTTTATCGTCAATTATTATAAAACTAGCCAAATAACACCATATCTGGAGAACAATGGAGGTCCTCCGAACCAGTCCTAATCAATTGCATTTTTTTATGACAGCAGAAATTTCAAAGCTCAAATTCTCCAAAACCTTCACTGCTTACTGAAACTTGTCATTCCAAAGTATTCTTAAAGTGACGAATTTTTACTAAAAATTAAAGAAACTTAATGAAACTTCATGGTAAGGGCCGACTAACTGAATAATTTCAATAAAAGTTTTTAAAAAATAAATTTCAGCAGAAGACTGACACCTACAGTTTTACATTTTTGCTGGGGTTAAGGATGAAAAACTGTGAAAACGAACCTGAATATAGCGCTCAATCAGGCGTCGTTCAAAGAGATGCCCAGATTTCTTCGACACCACCGGATCCTCTGGCACTTCGCCAGATACTGCCAAAATAACAGAAACAATCACAAAAAATCAAATACACACCAGAAAGCAAGAGATATCTTACTTAGGGTTTGTGTTACGAAGGAGAGTAAACAGGAGGAAAGAGAACTCACTTGCGCAGATCATGGCGGAGGTGATTAAGGATTTCCCGCCTCGATTTCTACCGCGCGTTTAGAGGAGAATAGGAGAGGAGAGAAGAAAGGGGTTTGGTTCTAGGGTTTAGTTTTCCACTTCGCCACAGTCGGCTCTCCCTTTCTCGCTCCACTCTATCGCCGAAAAACGAAAATCAAAATTTGTAGGGGAAATGATCAGCGCATGATTTGGACGGTTCAGATCTGTCGAACCCACTCGCGTGGCATAAATTCGTTGGTGGCATGCGAATTTTAGTTCGGATTACATGAAAATTTATTGTTCACAACGAGCGGGCTATGTTACTATGCATAAATGCATATGCAATTATGCACGTACTTTATATTAATATTTTTATTCATAGAGTATAAATAGTTGATCAGAATTATTTAATATGATCATCAAAAATATGTACTGGTAGATCAATTTAATATTTTTTTTAAGAGGAGGGTTCCAATGTCTCCATTTTTCATGTCTCCACCATGCCTCTAGTTTTAAAAACTTTAATAACTCAAAATTTAAAACTAAAAAATCAAAATAAAAATATGATCTACATCATTTTATTATGCACTTGTAAAAAAATTATGACATTTTAATTTTGTTTTGGTTGTCATCAAGAGCTTGTAAAAAATGTACTAATGTGGATAATTTCTAGACGTTGAATTTTCAACTTATTGATTCACATAAAAACAAAATCAAAATGTGATAATTTTTTATGAGCACATAGATAAAATGATGTAGATCATATCCAACGGTTTTATTTTGACTTTTAAGTTTTAAATTTGGAGTTATTAAAGTTTTAAAAAATGGAGGCATGATGGAGGTACAAAAAATGAAGGCATTTGAACCCTCCTCTTTTTTTAAATAGGTAGAATATCACTTGATCCAGAGATTATAAACCATTCAAAAAAGTAGTAAATTTATATCTATTTAAAAAATATTAATAAATTTTAAAAATTATAAAATTTAGTTTGCAAGTATATTTTCATATGAAGATCGTTTTCAATTATTCAGGCTAGCGACTTGGAATTTGATCGAAATACAAACTAATATGTACTATGCATAGGAGTCTGTATCCCCCTAAGTATCTTAGGTGTAATTTATATAAATAGATGGTCTAGATTAATTTTACCGGATCAAATTTAATCTGATGCTTATGAAATAATAAGAGTCTGTTTTGAGATTCGTGTCAGGTTAAAAGAACAGTTCATATTTACTATTTGCACCTCAAGAGCTGGGGATCTGAATTTCTATATATAGTACGGGAGTAGAGAGCGTCCTATGGGCATTAGATTCAATTAGTCCGAAATGTACAGACCAACATGCACTATACATAGTACGAGAGCGGAGAGTGTCCGACGGAACATCGACTCAAATCAGTCTGATGCCCGCTTGGAATCGTCTAATTTGCTTCATAATTTGTGCACTTAATTCGCACAGTTATTGAAACAATATGCATGAATCATAAAAACAAATATTTGGATTCGAACGGATCAATACTCATATATTGGGCACGCCCCGCTTCCACACAGTAGCATAACCCCATTGAACTATCAAGTTAAATCATTGGATTCAGATAACTTGAGCTAGCACATAAGCGATATTGTGTTCATAAAGCTCTGTCAGTGAGCTTTGGGCTGATGAATCCTACTAGTAAAATTTTCACTGTAGTACATTTTTTTCTCTATTATGGATTACTCTCTTATATTAGTTATATATTAGTGTATCTAACTTTAGTCGCCAATGACTTGCATTCAATAACTGATGTCATATTTATCCAAGATATAAATTAATTCATAATTATCCTGGAAACAATTAAATATGTATGCATGTGATGAGGGTATAAGTGATTACATACAAAATATTTATTTGACATGTCTCTGTCCTGTAACAAAGTGTCAATATAGAACATGAGAGGCATGAAAACAAAGGCACTTGGATTTTCCATATTTTATTATTAATTGAGAGAGTTATAATACCTCAAATATGCCTTTTATTTCTAAAAAAATCTGATAAATTACTATCTACAATTCACAAAAACAGAATCTCTAGGGGCAATCTATTTAACATTGCACACATTAAAAATAATAATTTTGAATTTATTTGATAGATATATTAAAAGAAAGAAGATGGTTCAAATGTCTCTATTTTTTGTGTTCTCATTGTGTCTCCACTTTTAGAATCATAATAACTTAAAATTTAAAACTTTAATGTCAATATAAAATTGTTTAAAATAATCTATATCGTTTTTTTATGCATATATAAAAAAAATTGACAAGTGGGATCATGTAAGGATTTGTACAATAATAGTGAAATTGAAATTAGTAGATGAGAATAGAGAGAAAATAGTAATTTTCGGATTAGTATGAAAATAGTGTTATATGTTGCTATTCAGATTAGTAAAATGTTGTTGCATTGTACATTTGGAATAATGTATAGCTGTAACTGAGAAAAAATAGTGTTAATGTAATGTATAATGAAGAGGAAAGATAAGCAAGTGAGATCTCAAACGAATTGTCACAATATGGAGATAGCAAAAGCGGTGCTAATTTTGTCAGATCGGAACTGTGTTAGCAAAATTCTAGGAAATTTTTTTTCTCTCTTCACACACGAAAATAGTAGCTATTCCAGCATTTACAAAGAACAAAGAATTAGTGATGTCCTTAGCTATTCCGAATAGCAAAAAGTATTTTTTTAATGCTGATAACTATTCCGAATATGTAGCTATTCTCATCAATCCAAACACACCATAGGCCGATGTGTCCTTTGATCTCTCACCTCTTCCTAAACAAAGCTCTATCAGAAATCAAAAGAAAAAAGAGAGAACCTTCACAAAAAAAGGGGCTAACAAAACTTATCGTCTGCTCTTGGCCTGCTCTTCATCTCTAATCTTCATATAGCTGAATCCGAATCTCTGACGATTAAATTTGTTCTCCTCCTTGTGGACAAAATGAGGCAATTGGGTAATATTATGGAAATTTTGTAAAAAAAAAAAGAAGAAGAAGAAGATTTTAAATAAACAATAACACGTGCACACTTTCCTTCTACTATGCATATAATGCAACATTTCATCTAAATTTGCCTTGTACTTTTTGTTCATAATACCTCTTCTTTTACGATATTTCACGATGCACTAAGACTTTATACTAGAATGTAGCAGTGGTTAAAGGGGCTGTTTGAAGGGAGGGCTTCTTAGAACCAAATTGAATAGTTGAAGGGGCTGTTTGAACAAAAAACAGTAGCCTATATCACAAAACATACTTTCTCTTATTTTAATAGGTTTAGATAGTACAATGTAAAATCATTTTTTTTTCATTTTAATCCACTCCTTCGCCGAGCAAGTTCTTAAAAAATTGCTAAAAAAGCAAACTACAAATATAATACGAGTTTTATTTATCCTTTAATGTGGTCTTTGATATCTCTCAATATTAGTTCCTGCTGAAAAATGAGGCCCATAAAATGAAAAGAAGCCCAAGATCTAATAACCATCTCAATAGAGAAACCGCAGGACTAGCTAAATTCAAGCCTGAGCCTAGGTGCTATTCAGTTATATTTAAACCACATTTCTCATTTGATGATTTAGGTACCTAATGTCTCCGAGTTTGGCCCATAATAAACCTACATTACGGTCCTTTCTTTGCTCTGCAAAATTTTAAGTAGGACTGTCAACCAGTCAAGCCGAACTGACTTAGTTAAAGTTTAAACTTGGCTCATATCAGAACGAGTTGAGTCGAGCCTAGTCTGTTTTTTTTTGCGAAGCCAAGCTTAGCATTAACTCGTTCATACTGTGAGTTATGCATAGACTAAAGATTTTCGTTAATTTGATATTGTGAGCCGTACATAAACAGTGAGTTGGAGAATAATTTCATTTTTTTTTTTTTTGCAATGAGCTTTATTTTTCTAGTGGTGGACATAAAGAGATAGTGAACGAGTTGGAAAATAGCTACATCTTCTTGTAATGAGCTGAGAAACGAATCAAGCCAGCACGAGCCCGGTTGGGTCAAACTTAAACAAGCCGAGTTAGAATCAAACAAGCTAATCACAAACTTTTTTCCAAGCTAATCTCAAACGAACCACGAAAGAACTACAATTCTTTTTGTCAACCCCATTTCTCATGTGACTATTTAGTTACATAATGGTCCGAGTTTAGCCTATAATAGGCCTGCATAATGGTCCTTTCTTTGCTCTACAAACTTTTAGGGTATGTTTGGATGTGTCAAGCACAGAGGCTATTCGAGAATATAAGTTATTCAGAACAACAATATGCATTCAAATAATATTTTTGTTATTCAGAATAGTTAAAATAGTGGTTATTCTATATTCTTTGTAAATGTTGGTATATCTACTATTTTTAAATGTGAACATAGAGAAAAAAAATATTTCCTTCTCGGATTTCTGCTAACACAGTTCCGAAATGACAAAATTGACACCACTTCTACCATCTCCACGTCGTGACAATTCGTTTGAGACTCCACTTGCTTATCTTTTCTCTTTTCTCTTAATTAACACATTGTTAATACTATTTTTTCTCGATTACAACTATTTATTATTCCAAAAATACAATTCAAACAACATTTTACTAATCCAAATAACACAATTTTCATATTAATCTAAAAATCACTATCTTTTCTCTATTTTCATAACTAATCTCAAATTTCACTATTATAATTATTTTAACTCTCATCCAAATATACCCTTAAGAGTCGGTGAACTTTGGAGTAATCTTCATCTGCGGTACTAGACGCGATTAGGTTAACTATTAGTCCAACCGGTTAAGAATTCGGACCTCTTTAGATTTACGGAGTCGCTTTAAAATTGCGGAAATATTCCGTTCAAATTTGATCTGACAGCATTATATATCTAAGGTGATCCAAAGGATAGGGCAAAGGACAGGGCTACTTGTTCAATTAAATCTCACCAAAATTCAAGAAAATCAAGAAAAGGTGATGCGAATCGTTTCCGAAGACAACCTTAATCAGTTGGCGCCGATTTGCTCGATTGAAATCGAATCAGAATCGTACGGTGTTTTCTATTCCATATTTTGATGTTCCCTTCCCCAAAAAAGGTAACGCTTTTTCCCGCATGTTTGTTGGTTATACCGATTTACTGTATAGTATCGCGCATAGTGATAACTTAATTATTTGAAAAAAGTTCGGCGAGATAAAAAATTCGTGATTTGAATATAATTGAGTATAATTCAGAAATAATTTAGAAATAATCTGAAATTATACATTGAATCCGAATTGGAAAACTTAGTCGATCTAAATTCTGATCAGACGTTCCACATCCAAACTCAAAATTTGAGTTACTTTAGAGATCGAAATTAGGTAAAGCATTAAATGACAAATATTTTGGGTAACAAGAAATAATATATTGACGGTCATGTTCTTGGTCAAAACAAGCAGCATTAATTGGAATTCACATCCTCCTCGGTACGGTAATAGGGAATCTTTTACAATTATTGGATCTAGACCGTTCTTTTTAACTTGGCACGAATCTCAAAGCCCAATAATACTGCCCTTGCGCTAGCCTGAATCTCAAAAGCGGCTGAGAGTTAATCTCAAACCGTAAAGTAAAGGGAATCTTTTACAGTAATGGAGAGGATACTTGTTCCATTAATTGATGGTCGTGTTCTTAGTCAAAATAAGCAACATTAATTCTTGTATTGAAACACAATGAGCGGCCCAGATCATCGTCTTTTAACTGGGAACCACGCGTTGCATCCACAGCAAATACGAGACTCATTCTCTGACCCCACCACGTGCACTAAGCTTAGCTGGAAACCACAAACGCGTCGCCTCAGCGACATGAGACTCCTTCTTTGTCCCACCACATGCACTAGCCTCTAGGCGCTTTCTTTTAGGAGAAGAGAAATCACAGAGTGAAGCGACGAATTTTTCTGAAAAAATGCGAATAATACGGAAAATTCATTTTAATCATGAATAATTCGCGAACTAAACATTTTATTCGTGAATTACCGTATTACACGCTGATTGATGTGCCATAGGTTCAGATCCGAATAATTCGTGAATCTTGTTACTGTGGTATCACGTACATACAACTGAATTCATATCATATGAAGTAACTTACTGTTTGATTGAGTTATATATTAGCATGAATTCATGTCAGATTTGAACTGGATTGATTTGAATTTTGATTGGATGGTTTGGATTCAAATTCAAGTGAGGCAATGCAGAGTGTAAAACTATTTGTTGTCAGGAGCCGATCTAGTGGTTAAGACTCTATTACGCTTGGGAGGTCTTGAATTCATTCAAATCTCATTAACTTCAAATTTATAATTATGCATATTAAGTTTCAGCCCCCTTAACTAATTTTTTAGTTCCGCCCCTGTTTGTGGAATTCACATCCTCTCCGGTAAAAGGGAATAATTTAGAATTAGTGGATCTGGGCCATTCTTTTAACGTTGCATGAATCTCATGGCCCAAATAATACTGCCCTTTGCGCTAGCCCGAATCCCAAAGCGGATGAGAATAAATCTCAAATAGGGCTGCTAATGAGCGGGCTTCAGTTCAAACTCAGCCCTGTTCAAAATTTAAATATGAAGTGTTCAGTCCATGATCGGCCTAAATATGAAGAGCTTTTGTCCATGATTAGTTCGTCCAATTTTGTTCAGAAATTGTCCATGATCATTACTTACTCAGTTCAAAAAACGTCCATATGGACAATAACGGGTCTTTGTATGGACAACATATGGACAATAGCCAAGTTGACTTATCAACAACATTACAAATTTTGTACAAAACAAAACCTAGTAAAAAATGTGCAAAATTAAACATTACTTGAGAGAAAAAAACAAGGTTCAAAATTAAACAGGCTTTAACAGCCTAATGTAACAAGGTAAACCGGCAATCTAACAAAATTAAACAAAATTAGGCTTCAAAATTAAACCGACAATCAAACAAAACAGAATTATGGCACTTAGAGAGTTTCAAAATGTAACAAGGTTTGTTCTACTTCATGAGGATAGCCTAATTAAATTTGTAATAAATCAAAATTAAACAGGCACTATTTTGAAAAAGACACAAAAACTGTCTCTTTACTCTTCAGCTTCAACAATTCCAGGCTTCTTGTTGTGCTTCCTAGCGTACCTCTGGTTGCGTAGGAACTTTGGATCCATCTGTAAATCAATAACATTTACAATTTTAGTCAAGAGGTCCTTAAACAGGTACCACTGTACGACAAACACAATGAAAATGCTACACCAGTATTGTACCAGTGATGTACCAGTGTTGGTACCGGTCACTGGTATAGTGTAGTGGTTGGATTAAGCACTGCAAGCCCCAAATATCAAAGTGCTCACTGTGTCAGTAAAGAGCAGAAAAAGAGAAACACAATCATAACACCCATATCATTGCACTAGACATATTGAGACTCAAAAGAAATCAAATAGATACATGTGCCAGCATATGAATGGTTCTGGTACCAACTTTTCAATATCTTAAAAGAAATCAAATTATGGGCTACTCATAATTCATGAATTGAACAAAGTTCGGTCATTGTCCATGTTCGGTCCGTGACCGGTCCGTATTCTTCCTTTTCAATTGAATTTGAACTTGTTATTGAGTTCGTTCGTATTATAGTCCGTTCAAACTTTGTCCAATATTTGATCGGCACAGTTGTCCACGGACAAACTTGTCCAATTAGCAGTTTTAATCTCAAACCGTAAAGTGAAAGAAATAGATTTCACACATACTGGAGAGAATACTCTTTCCGGTTTGAGGTAGTGCATGGGTTGGATTGGGTCTATTTGAGGGGAGTTGGAGGTCCGATGAACATTAAATCAAATTTTGTGCAATGATCGGTTGGAATCGTCCGCTTTGAAAATTAGTGCGAACTTAATATGTGAATTTCAAAATTATCAGTGCGAATTTTGATGCAGATCAGACGGTTTCGATCGAACGATGGTATGTGAGTTCGGATTTGATATATATAGCATAGTACAAATCTGGTCTTATTCGATCTATTATTAATTCTACATACTATTTTCGTCCTCCTTAAAAATCTTTAAGATTTTTCATTTGGATTTAGGTCAGTTTGAATTGGAATTTAGGTTGTTTTTCTTGGGTGGGCTCAGATTTTGGTTTTTTTTTTTTCATGTTTTTGGTGTTAAATTAGAGCTTCGATCGGAATGTTTGGTCTAATGCATATTTTGAGTTGTTAGGTTCAGATTGAATTGAGTTTTAATTTTTTTTTTTGATGGTTAACGGAAATCCGTTAACAGGTATATTAATTTTTTTTTAAAAACACATTCGGGTCATGAATGGGTCGAGTACGATCAACATTAACCAATCATGACTATTTCGAATCCAACAGATGAAATTAATTCGATCAACAAATTAACAAATTATTTAGTTGGAAAGAAAAAAATTGCAGCGATCCAACAATGTACTATTGTTGAATATATTATTCCATTAAGAATGAACCTTTAGTCTAATAGTAAAGATGGGGATTGAGTTTTGTCCAAAAGGCTTTTGTCCTTTGGACAAAATATCATCCAAAGTCAAGATTAAACGTCTGATTTGCATTGAGATTCGTGCAAATATATTTAAAACTTAATAAATTTAAATGGCTCATTGAATCTAAATGTTCGTGCGGATTTTGATACAAATCAGACGGTTTAGGTTCAATTTTGGATGTCCAAAACCGTTTGAACAAAACCCCCACCCGTAAAGATGGGATAGTGTTATATATATAAATATTTTTTTTTAAATAAGGCTAGTCGCCCGTTTTATTGCTTGAAACATAGTTTAGGATACAAAAGCAAACTCCCCCAGACCAATGTATGTTGTTTGAGGTATACTAAAGATCTCCACAAAGAAAATAACCTAGTAGTAAAAGTTCCACACACAAACAAAAGATCAAATATAAGACATCCAAAAAGTTTGATCCCAAGTTAAGTAGCTAAAAATCTGAAGCACTTAATCAGTGTCTTCAGTATTCGTTGATTCCACCAGCACCTGCTCTGGTGCAACTTTCTAAAGTGGTATGTTGGAGAAATCTTATTAGGGCATCCATGCAGCCAAGTCCTCAGGGGGGTTAGCAACTAAAGTATCTGTCCATACAAATACCCAATTAATAATTTTCATGACAGAGGTGCATACAGATTCACAAGTTGCTTGGTCAAAGCAAATGGCATTCCTAAGAAGTCAGGTACTCTAGGCCAAAGCACTAAAAATGGTCAGAAAAGCCAATCTAGTTTTATGATTTAAAGTAAAGCATAAGATAACTGTTGCGCGCAGAACGCAACGCAAGTTTCGGTACGCTTGAGGGCGTACCTTTTAAAACCGCGTTAACACTCCACGAGTAAGGGATGCAAGTGCACAACCCCTATCGTGTAGTATAATCGGGTATCGATCCTCAGGGACGGACAATTACTAGGTTAGAATCTACCTAACTCGATTAAAAACTAGAAGTGGAAAAGGTTTGGTTTGGTATTTAATTTCCTAAAGGGTCAAATCAAACAATTCAAACAGTTCAATTAGATGTAATAAAATGATTGGAAGAAATGCAAATTGTGTTTTGATTATGGATAAAAGGCGTTTCCAGGGTTTCAGACTTCATGTCTGATCTGCCTCTAGTGGTACGGCCCGTACCAAGTTGGTACGGCTTGGCCGTACTTCACTTGGTAAGGCAAGGCCGTACCACCCTGGTAAGACCCGTACTGGCTTCCCAGAACAGAACCTACCAGTTCGAGTGAATGCATTCCTTTGCTGGTACCTTGTGCTAAACTCTTTAGAAAGGTTCAATAGACCATACCTAAGGTTCCTAACCCTCAACCATCGTTTGTTGGATCAAGATCTAGGTTGGAATGCAATTGATTGCCTTTTAGGGTTTCTACACCTCAACTCTCGTGTGTTGGTACAGATCTACCCTAGCTGGTTGATTGGAGGTCTAAGGCACCCTCTAATCTGTCGATTAGAGGAGAATTCAACCTTTCGGCTTCAATTCGAACTATTCTACCCTAAGCATTTGATTTGGATGAGAGATTGAGATGATCACATGACCTTGATAGGTTCGATCTAAACCTAGAGGCACATCATACAACAATCACAGCAAGCAAAGCAAAAGATAACAAAGAAGATCACAATCAATCAAACTAAAGAGTTCATACAAGATACAAGTCAAAGAAAGTCAAAACAAATCAAGAATCAATCTCTAACCCTAGAAACTAAAAGAACTACTCACAGCACATAATCAGATCTAAAAATACAATAAAAGGGAAAGAGATAGCCATGGATCGAAAGGATCGAGAGGAGGAAGCTAGATCCGTCGAGTTTCGCCTCTTTCCTCTTCCTTCCTTCTTGCTCCTAGCTCCTTAGCTCTCTTTCTCTCTCTTACTGTGCTCTCAAATGGATCTGGAATGGAATAGATCTCGAAATTGGAGAGCTCCCCGCTTTAAATAGCCTCTGCCAAAATTTGAATCTGTCAGGCCGCCTTTAAGTACGGCCCGTACCAAATTGGTACGGCCTGGCCGTACCAGGCGTGATGAGCTGAAAACGGCTAAGTCTGGTGAGACCCGTACCAAGCCTGGTAAGGGTCGTACCTCATCATCTGAATCGCCATTTCTTCGTGTGTTTTGCTCCAAACCTGCAGAAAACAAACAAACACTCAGCAGTACCAAATTCTAAACATATATCGATGAAATGCACATGATTCTGGTGAATTAGGGCACGAATCTGGTACTAAAACAGGCCTAAAATAGACTAAATATGCGAGGTATCAATAACACGTCCTGTATTGTGTGCCAGTCTGCTATAAGGTTCTGACAATGCCTCATCCAAAACCAAATTTGGCGAATACGACTACATGTGACAAATAAATGGTTAGTAGTTTCTTCTTGATGGCAGAAATGACAGGTAGTATCTCCTTCCCATCCTTTTTTCATGAGGTTACTGATCAGAGTCAAAATAATGATGAATTACGTAGAGTTTTGGCTTAGGTTTTGCATATTTTCTCACACTTATGTTTAATTTATTAGAGAAAAAGGCTACTGTCACCCTTCTTTATGTTTTATTATAGAAAACAGGTTTTGGGACTATTTTACACCAAATAGAGCAAAAATCGGGTCAATCGGATCAGCGATGCTTATCGACGAAGTCTCTGTTATGATCTGTATTGCCTAATACAGACCAGGAGATAGTGTGATACGCATTAAAACCCTCAGCTATAAGGTCTCAATACGGACCGTATCACCTGATACGGACCGTAACTGAAGGCGCCTCTTGGGAATTAACTGCCGACAGCTATATCCAGATCAGTTCCTTAGCTCCTACTCAATCTCTAGACGTCCCTCCACTCCTATATAAGGCCCCTGGGCAGAAGAAGAAGTTATCTTTGTAATTAGGGTTATATTTGATTAAAGAGAGAAGAGAGGAGGGATTGTAACCATATCGTTCCGCGGCTAAGTTCCTTTTCTTAGGGCTAGGCAGTAAATCTTGTTACTCTTGATGTTTTGATATATATATTTCTATTGATTATGATTTTTTGTTGTTGAATCGAAATGCTTTTGTGATTTACTATCTCTTCATCTAACTTTGATGATCTAGTTTAATCCGTTAGGGTAGTGACAATGCCTCAATGGTAAGAGAAACTATTTGTACGAATTAGCCTCGTTGAGATCTATTAAGTTTATGTGAAGAAAATCTTAGCGAGGAAACCATAAATCAGAACAACAAAACGCGAACCAAGTTCCATCATTTGCGTAAGGAAAATTACAGTGATCTGTGTAGTAACTTGTGTATTTAAGAGATCAGTCATTTGCGTAAGGTAACTCGCAGTGTCCTATATAGAATCTCGATGAAAGATCTGTCATTTTTGCGTAACATAACTCGCAGTGACCTATGTGGTGTCTTTCATAAAACAACAACAGAAAATCAGACCCGACATGAATATATTATCAAAGCGGATTGAGTAACAATGGTGTGCCGAAATCCTAGGAATTTTCATCTCTATCTTTATTTTAATTACTTTTAATTGCTTCCTAATTTACATGGATCACAACAACAACTCTCAATTTTCAGATTTCGTCTAGCCTTTCGAAAGATTGTGATGCGATCGCTCAAAACTCTGAATCAATATTCCTTGTGGATCGACCTCGAATATACTACTCGATAGGATTGTGCACTTGCAGTCCGAACCGATAGCATTTTTGAGTTTATAAATATTAAAAGAAACATTGCTCTCTTTTGAGTGATCAGTTACGTTTAGTGAGAATCTTTTTCTTTGTTATTAACCACATGAAAACTTGGATTGTGGGAGGGAGTTTAGATTGCCACCAAGTAAGAGCATGAAGTTCTTTGATCCCCCTGAAATTAAGAAACTAATATAAAGATTTAACAATAAAATGTCCAATGGTGGCTAATCCCCACTGAGGTTGATCATCCTCTGAGTTCGCTGAAAAGGAAAGGATAATCTGCTGAAGTTCCTGCCACTTAAATTTGTTAACTCCTGTCAGAGTTCTGGTAAACTCCAGAGTCAATCCTTGTGATTCAATGACAACCCCCAATTCAATATGAGGGTTACTACATAAGTCATACAAGTATTTTGTAATGATAGACGCCTACGAGCTTTTTCTAAAAAAAAAAGGGTAACTGATAGCTAAATGGCAATGGCAGGATCCAAACCAGACATCCTGCCAAAATTGAACCCTACTATTGATATATGGAGTATAAGTAATTCTAGGGGACACAGTGTAGTGAATAGAGTAAATGACTTTCCAAAAAGGGGAGGGGGGAATATGCCCATATGAAAAATAATTAAGGTGAATGGCATGTTTCCATAGACTATGGTAACATGGGTTTTTTAATCTCCAAAGCCATTTAGCTAACAAGGAAATGTTCATGTGGTCTAGGTCTAAAACCCCCATACCCCCATTAACCTTGCTCTGACAAACTTTAGGCCAATTTAACAGAGAGTAACCTTTGTTAGTAGTACCAAAACCCTACCATAGAAACTTCCTTCTCAGGTGTTTAAGGACACCCTTTGGTACTTTGAAAATAGACAAGGCATACATTGGTACAGATGATAAAGCAGAATTCAGTAAGGTCAATCTTCCACCTAGAGAAATAAGTCTGCCCTTCCAAAACTTTGTAATTTCCTTTCTAATTTCTTAATGAGAAAATTCCAATATGTAAGTGTCAATTTTTTGAAATGTAAAAGAAGACCTAAGTATTTGAAAGGGAATTGACCTACTGTACAGTCAAACATAGTAGCCATGGCATTTGTCTGGTCAATATCTAAATTGATAGGGAATAGTTATGTTTTGTCCATATTGATAGAAAATTTCAATCTGTAAGCACTCTTTTTTCAGCTAAAACAAATAAAATGACGTCATCAGCATAGTGGCAGTTGGTAACTATCAGTCCCTGATGACAAGGAGGACCTAGACCTTTAATGGACTCTAATTGTCTGCCTTTGTGGAATAATTTGCTCAGTGTATAAGCAGCCAAAATATAAAGAAAATAAGAGAGGGGGTCTCCCTGCCAAACTCCTCTCTTACAGTGAAAATAATGTGTCAAATGGTCATTTATATTCAGACAAGATTGTGAACTATAGAGCCATTTTCTAATCCATTGTATCCATCTAGATCCAAAATTTCGAGTTTCTAATGTTTCAAGGAGGTATTGCCAATTAATCTTGTCATAAGCTTTCTCAAAATCGATTTTAATAACTACCCCCTGTTGTTTAGTACAATGAGCAAAATGTAATACTTCCTGACTTAAAACTACATTATCAAGTATATAACTCCCTTGTATGAATGCAGCTGATTAATAATTCGGGACATGATGTTTTCTAACCTATAAGTCAATATTTAGAGATGATCTTGCAACTGCAATTGACTAAGCTAAGGTTAGTAGCATCTTGCTCTTTTGGGATCAAACATATGACTGAATTGTTAATGTGTTGGAGAGAGAGTGTTTGGTCATAGAAGTGTGAACACATTGCAAGCAAGTCTTGTTTGATTACCTTCCATAAAAACTGATAGAATTTAAGGGAAAACCCATCTGGCCTGGGGCTCAATTTAGGTATGAGGCATATACTGCTCTATGTAATTCCTCCTCAGTAAAAGGAGTTTCTAACTGTATTTGTTCATGTATGGTGAGCAAATATGCTGCATCCCAAAAATTAGGTTCTAAGGAGGCATATTTCACCCTGGATCCCCTAATAACTATTTATAACAACTAGTAGCATCTGGATGTTTGGAATGCTAGTAAGTATTGTATCACTGTGTTCTAATCTAGCAATTCTATTCTTTTTCTTTCTATGTGAAACTACACTATGGAAGAATTTAGTATTTTTGTCTCCTTCTGCTAGCCATTGTTGTTTGGCCCCAAGTTTTCAATATTCCTCCTCCTGAAGGTATATATCCTCTAAAGTGATCCAAGTTTGTTGCCATAGTTCAGCCTCAGTAAGTTCTCTTTGTTCTGTAATGAGTTTTAAAGAATGTAACAATTGTAAGGCTGTTTGTTTTTTTCTCTTTTTTCTTCATAATAGTTTTCAGTCCAACCTCTAATTTTCTTTTGTAAGAATTTCAATTTAGTGTTCTCTATATATGAAGTTGCAGATTCGAAATCTGATTATAATATTTTTTTTAATATTAGACAGTTAAGCTACTTGATCCAACTCTTTTCTAATATATATATCACACACATATAATGTTTCGTTCGAAAATTCTTCAAAGCTATGGAGCTTATGAGACAAAGTTACTTTTTAAAGAGGACCTCCTCCCAATTTGAGTTGACACTCATTTGTTTGGTGTTGGATTGTCTAATAATAATCATACAAGTTCTATTATATTATTTAGTAATTTATATTAAGTATCGTCTTGTTTCAGATGATTTCGGTACATGTGATCCGTCATTCTTTAGATGATTTAGTAATTTCTATTATATTATATTATTTAGTAATTTACGGTATCAACTCCTATGTATAATGTTTAGTAATTTCTATTTCGGTATATGTGTTTAATAGCAATATAAGTTTTATTATATTAGTTAGTAATTTTTATTAAGTATCGTCTTGTTTTAGATGATTTTGGTATATGTTTTTTTTTTATATATTGTGGTTCATTCGAGTAATTTCAATACCAGCGTTTAGTAATTTCTATTTCGGTATTAACTCTTATGTACATTATTTAGTAATTTCTATTTCAATACAGGTGTTTAATAACAATATAAGTTATATTATATTATTTAGTAATTTCTATTAAGTATCGTCTTGTTTTAGATGAATTCCGTACATTTGTTTCTTTATATTTCGTGGTTTCGAATAATTCTGGTACATGTGTTTAGTAATTTCTATTATACTATATTATTTAGTAATTTTTATTTCGGTATTAACTCTTATTTATACTATATATATAGTAATTTCTATTTCGGTACAAGTGTTTAATAACTATACAAGTTCTATTATATTATTGAGTAATTTCTATTAAGTATCACTTTGTTTTAGATGATTTCGGTACATGTGTTTCTTTATATATCGTGGCTTCTTTTAATTTCGGGACATGTGTTTAGTAATTTCTATTATATTATATGGTTTAGTAATTTCTCTTATATATATTATTTAGAAATTTCTCTGTGTAGGTTTTTAATAACAATATAAGTTCTATTGTATTATTTAGTAATTTCTATTTTGGTACATGTGTTTTTTTTTATATATCGTGATTTCGGTTATAATGAGTACTGGTTTTTTTATGCCAAGATATGGATCAATTAATAAGTATACTTTTCCAAGAGGTCTACAATTAATATATTGTTCAACCTATGAGTTATGAAATACCATTAAGGCATTAACTCATGTATATTATTAATATCAAGTCATGATTGGATCAAGTTTGGGTTGTCTGGGATTAGATTTTCGAATCATTTCGGGTCTCGGATCGTTCGAGTTGAGGTAGGATTGAGCCCTGCTTCAGGTTGTCTCAGGTTTTGAATTATATGATTGGACCGGATCGAGTTCAAAGAAATCAAATTAAGTCGGATTTAGATTAGATCAAATTAGACAATTTTTTTTGAATCAGATCAGATTTTGTCACCTTTAATTTTCAACATGATAATTATCTCACAATGCATTCCTAAGGAACCACTCTTTGCATATGCTGCTATTGACTCAGAAAGAGAATTCATGTTGTTGCTTGATCGAATATATAATCAAACCTCCAAACAGAACATATCAGATTAATAGACAACCGCATAAGGATGTGAATCAAATTATTGTGAGGGTGATCTTTTTTGTTTTGATCACATAAGTGCAATCTTTTGTATTTTCAAATGATCATCAGTGAGTATTTTCCAAAGCGCGGAATGGTCTGTGTTATGGATTGTTATTTATGTTTATAAAGTTCAAACAATTGATCCGAACAGTTCAATATTATTTTCATATAAAAGTGTACTTGGAGGCCAATTTTATCTTTTTAGAATATTTTTCATCTGATCTAAAGATTTTGAACTATTTGAAATTGGTGATTTTCTACCTATTTAAAAAATAGTTATAAATTTAAAAACATGTAAAATTTGATTTCTAAGTACATTTTTATAAGTTGATTATGTTGAGCAATTCAGATCGACTATTTAGACTTTAAAAACAAAAATATAAATCTATAGTATAGACCGATCCGCACTTTGCAAGGTATCATAGCCTCACTCTTTTCAAATAATTTATTAATAAAAATTTAAGGATTTGATCCTCATGTTTTACTTCAAAAAAATTATTATTGCAAAATGCATGCAGTTTCGTTACAATTGTTTAGATATTCTACAACAAATTATATGTGAATTTTACCACTCTTGCAAAACATCGAATTTTTTTTTGGAGAAAACAATAAGGGTCTAGCCCTCATTTCATTAACCATAGTTGGTTACATGTGATTGCTCTTCTGAGAAGAAATCCTGGTAAAAGAAAGTAAATGTAAATACAGCAAAGTAAAATAAAAAAGCAAATTTGAGAAAAGATAAAACAGAAAATATGAAGAAGTAAATGTTTTATTTAAGCGATATCTCCCAGTTGTTGGTTTCTTCTGGTATGCCATTGGTTTGACATTGTCCACTGTTGGACAGCTTCTTGTACCAGTTCCTATACCGTTTTGCACTCCTCTCTAAAGATACGACAATATCTTTCTCTCCAGATAATGAAACTTGTTATCAGTATCAGTCTCTGTCATTTTTTTGTGCTCCCTCCTGCATAAGTGCTATGTTATCTTGTCATTGCTTATATCCTCCTGCAGAATTCTGCAGTACCCCTGTGTATATGAGTATGCTCTGGTTACATGTGTTGAATAGGTGATGGGCTGTTTCATCTTCATGGCTGCACATATAGCATATGCTAGGCAAGTTGTATTCTCTCTTCCTGAGATTTTCTGTTGTGAATACTTTATTGTGTATGAGCATCCAGGCAAATTCTTGAATCTTAGAGGTGCTATTAATTTTTAGATTTTGTGGACTGATGAACTAATGCTTGGAACATCCTTGAGGTTGTAGTATGCTGACTGGACAGTGAATTTTCCCTGTGATGTTCCTTTCCATACAACATCATCTAGTTCTAGCTGATTACCTCTATTTTGTTGATCCCTTGCTCCCTGATGAATCCAAAATGAACTACTACTTTTAAAGATTTATAAACCCTAATTTCTACTTACGTTCAGATCATAAGCGCATGATCCTACCGTGTAGTATAATTGGAGTGTCGATCCACATGGATAGTGTATTAGATTTTAAACAATTTTTACTAGTCTAGGTTATCAGATTTTTGAAAGTTTGAGGTGGTGTTGATAAATGCAATCAAGGTATTAATACTTGATCATTATTGATCAAATACTTTAGGTTGATACATAGATCGCCGTCTACTTCTTTTTCAAGTATGTCTACCTTCAAGTATTTTGCGAGAAAGGTGACATAAGCGCCTATAGTTATGTCAAGAGCTTTACATTTCTCCTTGGCTACATTCTTGAGGTGGTCAACAACGAAGAACCCTATGTTGGGTGGGCATTGTTGATGATGTCCCTTCATTTGCGCAAGAAAGATAATGTCTCTATCATCAACCTTTGTGTTGAATTCTCTAGTTGGGAAGATAGAGTTCGTCAAAAGGATGTGAGCAAATCTTAGCGGGGTGTTGAAGATGTAGGTTGAGTCTTTAGGCCTCCTCCCAACTCCTCCTTGTAAGGAGTGTTTCTCCCAAAGGGCATCCCTCTCCATCTTGGCTCCATGTGACATGTGTCCACCTAAGGGTAGACCTAACGCCAAGTTGACCTCGTTTATGGTAAGGGTATAGTGCCTACTATTGATCACTCAAAAGAGAGCAATGTTTCTTTTAATATTTATAAACTCGTAAATGCTATCGGTTCGGACTGCAAGCGCACAATCCTATCGAGTAGTATATTCGAGGTCGATCCACAGGAAATATTGGTTCAATGCTTTGAGCGACCGAATCACAATCTTTCGAAATGCTAGATGAAATCTGTAAATTGAGAGATGTTGTTTTGATCAATGTAAATTAGGAAGCAATTAAAAGTAATTAAAATAAAGATAGAGATGAAAATTCCTAGGGTTTCGGCACACCATTGCCACTCAATCCGCCTTGACAATATATTCCTGTTGCGTCTGATTTCCTGTTGTTGTTTAATGAAAGACACCACATAGGTCATTGCGATTTATGTTACGCAAGAATGACAGATCTTTCACCGAGATTCTACATAGGACACTGTGATTTTCCTTACGCAAATGTCTGATCTCTCAAATACTCCAAATTACTACACAGATCACTGCGATTTACTTTACGCAAGTGATAGAATTTGGTACGCGTTTTGTTGGTCTGGTTTATGGTTTCCCCGCTAAGGTTTTCTTCACATAAACCTAATAGATCTCAACGAGGCTAATTCATACAAATAGTTTCTCTCGCCATTAAAGTACTGTCACTACCCTAACGGACTCAAACTAGATCATTGAAGTTAGATGAAGAGATAGTAAATCGCAAAAGCATTTTGTTTCAACAACAAGAAATCATAATCAACAGAAATATATATATCAAAACATCAAGAGTAACAAGGTTTACTGCCTAGCCCTAAGAAAAGGAACTTAGCCGCGGAACGGCATTGTTACAAGCACTCCTCTCTTCTCACTTTAATCAAATCTAACCCTAATTACAAAGATAACTATTTCCATCTGCCCAGGGGCCTTATATAGAAGTGGAGGGACGTGTAGAGGTTGAGTAGGGGCTAAGAAACTGATCTGGAAACAGCTGTCGGCAGTTATTCCCAAGAGATGCCTTCGGATACGGGCCGTATCAGGCAATACGGTCCGTATTAGGACCTTGACGATTAGGGTTTAGTGCTCCCAGCGCTATCTCCTAGTCTGTGCTAGGCCTGGTCCGTATTAGGTAATACGGACCGTAACAGAGACTTAGTCGATGAGCGTCGCTGATCCGATTGACCTGATTCTAGCTCCATTTGGTGTAAAATAGTCCCAAAACCTGTATTCTGCAATAAAACATAAAGAAGGGTGACAGTAGCCTTTTTCTCTAATAAATTAAACATAAGTGTGAGAAAATATGCAAAACCTAAGCCAAAACCCTACGTAAATCATCGTTATTTTGACTCTGATCAACTATTTAGGTTGAAACCTATCTTGTTGCCTTCTTCTTGCAAGCTTGCTAAGAATTCCAAGGTGGCTCGTGCATATGTTGATGTCCATCTCAACTTGTAGGATAGCTCTCATAGGTTGATTGAGGATAGAAATGCCATTACCTCGTCATAAAAACAAGTCAATATATGGTTTTATGCTTGTAAAAACAAGAAAAGGCGTCACTCTATGAATTCCCCTTCAATGAATCGAAGAAAGATGTTTTCTCTATATCTTCAGGCCCCTTTCTTACAACAATTTTTGTAGAGATAAATGGCATGGCCCCTTAGTTACCTTTATTGTGTGTTCTTGTAATGTTTAAAGGCGCGCAAGTTGCTCTCTTGAGTATAATGACATCCCAGTTGGTTTGTTATTATATGGCGGTGTGGATGGTTTCTTACAACAATCTGAAAATAGGAAATCATCCAAAAATAGCCTTCCTGCGGCCTCTAGCGTGTCGCATACGGCATCACATGAAGCGTCAAAAACGGCAAGAAAACTTAGCCAAAATTTTCCAAGTTTTTATCCCAATACAATTCTACTTATGCCGCATGCGGGTATGGTATGCCGCATGTGGCTTCAACACAGAAGATTTTTCTATATTTTTCAGAAGGGTTGGTCTAGTTGGATGCTGTACAGGTTGAGTATACCCTCATGCGGTATGGAATGATACCGTATGAGTTACATACTCAACAGAAAAATGGCTTTTCTTGTCCTTGGTTTCTTCCTTGATCACAATTTCAATCAAGCACCTGTCAGTTCTGGTTTTAGTAAGTTCCTCATGACTCTAAAGCTGAAATTAAAGTGCACAAAAAGTTAAAAAGAATTGTGAGTTGCCTCCCACACAGCACTTGTTTTAGATCGTTAACTAGACCTTTCCTAGCATAGTTGGATGGAGGTGGGAAAGGTGCTCCTTCGGTTGAAGGGTGCACGTCGCAACATTGATCATCCTTGCTTGCAATGCATCTAGTTGATTCTCGGGGGTTGACCTCTGGTTGTCCCGGAAGCTTGCCTCTACCTCGTGAAAAACTCGTGAAATCATGAGCCAGTTAAGCTACTTGATTTTCTAGGGTCTTCGTTCATTCACCTATTGCATTGACATTGGTGTTGATCTCGTCTATTGTTCTCCCTTGCTTTTCAAACAACTTGTCCATAACATACTCAGTGTATGGCTTACGAGAAGGTGGTTGCTCGAATTGCCTTTGTTGGTATGGTTGTAGTGGCCGACCCTGCTGATAGTTGGGTTGGTATCCTTGCGAATTTGCAGCTCCTTGGTCATTCTTGTAGGGATAGCTCACTTGATTCCTCAAACCTTGGTTGTATGCGTTAGCATTTTGGTTGTTAGGCTTGTAGGAATTGTTCACCACGTTGACTTGCTTTACTTCTACTTCCGCGAGAAGTGGGCATGTATCTTCTAGGTTGTGAACGTCTCCACATGATTGACACAGTGCCACGCTTACTATAACACCCTTTTGTTTGGAAATGTCATTGACTTACACAAGGCATCGAGCTTAGCGTCGATAGCGGTGTTGCTACTAACTTCGAGATTGCCAGCTGCGGTACTCTTCACGCTTTGTCCTGATGTCAAGTAGTTTTGACTTTGGCATAAGTCTGCGATGGTTTTCTTGGCTTCTTCGGCATTCAGGTTCATGAAAGATCGTTCGGCAGTATAGTCTATTGCTTGTCTTGCATAGGCTTTTAGTCCGTCGTAAAAGGATTGAAGCGTGAGCCACTTCTCCAGTCCATTGTGAGGACACTCCCTCTTGAGGTTCTTGAAGTGATCCCATGCATCGCTTAGAGTTTCTCAATCCTTCTGCATGAAAGAGTAATGCGGCTTCAATATTGTGCAGTCTTGGCGGGTGGAAAGTACTTAGCAAGGAAGGCTTTTGTCATTTGAGCCCAGTTTGTGATTGAGCCGGTCTCTAACGACTCAAGCCATGATTGTGGTCGTTATCCTAGGGAGAATGGGAATAGGCGAAGTCAGAGGTCATCAGGTGTGACTCCATTCACCTTGATTGCATTGCAAGCATTCCTGAACTTGTTGAGGTGGATCTGAGGATTCTCGTCTGATCTTCCTTAAAAAAATACTCCTAGTCACCAAGTTGACGTAGGAATTCTTAATGTCAAAATTGTTCGCCTCTATCTCGGGCATCTTGACGCTACTTTGATCCTTCAGATGTTGTGGAAGGGCGAAGTCCCTTAGCGGCCATGAAGTGTTAGCTCTTGCTATCGAGTCTGCATTGGGAGGTTGATTACCGTTCCAGCAGGTTGTGACGCGTTATGAGGTGGATTGGCAGTGGTTGGAGGAACGCTAGAGTTACTCATGTTGATAGAACTTGAAGCTAGCTCGTCTTCAGCTGTGTCTTCCTTGGTTTGGCGAGTGATCTTCGCCTTAGGTTTAGGAGATGGTAAGATAACGTCATTCTTATTGGAATTGTTGGTGGTACGGGGCTTGAAAGCTTCCGCTAGCGTGACAATCTATAAGAAGAAAATATCAAGGCACCTTTCTCTTATCGATAGAAAAATTAAATATGCAAGTGCTGAAAATAAATATGCTAAACTAGTCCTAACTATATTTGGATTTTTATGCAAATAGAATATGCTAAAAACAAAAATAAAAGTGCAGAAAATAAGATACACTAAAGTAAAGATAAAAAGTTTTTTGACCTAGTTCCAGTTATTGTGTTAGACACTTAATGACAACGTAAGACTTTTTCAAAAGGATAATTCTTAATCTATCCCCGGCAACGGCGCCAAAAAACTTGATTAGTCCAAATTGATCTACTACTTTTAAAGATTTATAAACCCTAATTTCTACTTACATTTAGATCACAAGCGAATGGTCATATCGTGTAGTATGATTGGGTTGTCGATCCACAGGGATAGTGTATTATATTTTAAACAATTTTCACTAGGCTAGGTTATTGGGGTTTTTAAAAGGTTTGATGCGGTGGCGCTAGTTGCAATCAATGTTAAGATTAAACAGTAAATAGAGAGCCTCTAGGGTTCAGGTTTTATCCTTCTTAATCATGCAAAATATAATTTTGACATCTCTCTATGTCGCATGCTGCACTGTCACTGTTGCATACGACCTAGATTGTCCCACAGCTACCCCGCATGCGGCACTGTCACTACCTGCAGGGCGTGCTGGGTGTTTGTTTATGCGATTTAAAAGGTTTTCTGATCTTGCGATCGGCTTTTGGGCTACCAAGACTGAAGTATTTTAGGTACGCAATTAAATTATTTTCTTATACTACCCCGTAGTTGAAATATCCCCAAAAACCCTACATAATCTAAGTGCTTCCTAATATAATCTAAATATACAATTTACACTATCCTGCCAAGGGAGCCTACTGGGTTTTAACCGTAGTCTTTGAACCGCTGTCAAGCCTCGTTAGCTGAAGTGTTTGGAGTACTTACATGCATTATCCTTCTCACACAATGATGCAACGACTTAACACCTATTGGTATGTGGAGGGTCATTGACATATAGTAGACAGAACTATGTATGCAATGACGTAATAAAAATGAATTTAAAATATAAAAAGAAACTCAAAACATATACCAAAACATAATTAAGAATTCAAGTACAACCCTCACCCTAGAGATGAGAAGTTTAGCTTCTCATGGCCATGACAAAATAAAAATAATAAAATAAGGAGAACATAATACAACCCAATTGAAGATGGAAGAACCTCTGCCTCCTTAAATGACGTCTTCTTCTCTTGGTTGACTTTTTATGGCTACCCTTCTCTCTCTAAGTAACTCTCTAACTAACCTAATAATGAGGATTGCTAGTTAACTACTATAGACTTGACACAATTAAACACGCACACTAAATCCTATTACAAGAGGGGTATTTATAGCCTTCCTAACACGAGAGGTGGAGTAGTGGAAGTAGTGGAGGTGGTGTAGACTTGGAGTACACTCAAAGTTGGATAGATGAAGACAAAAATAGCGATGATAGCTTGGTTCTTAAGAAAACATGTCCTTCTAGAAGGCCCAACAGGAATTCGCGCTCTTCTGGAAGGCCCATTAAGAAATTGCCTCTTTTTAGGATAGTCCACGGATCGTGTGGCATCAAGGTTATGCCGCATGCGGCATAGAGGAGGCCGCACGGCTTCCTGACTTAGCGGATTTTCTTACATTTTTTGCCATTTCGCATGTTGTGCACTTCGTGTGAGGTGTTGCATGCTCCATGTAGTCCCATTTTGACGTTTTATTCAGAAATCACCTAAATATGACACTTTTGCTCTGTTTTTGCCCTAAATACGCAACTTTCTCAAAAACCTACCAAAAGACCTAAAAAACACATTTGCGGTAAATAAATCAGGAAAATGGCTACTTCGCATTTGCTTTTCGCCATTTTTCGGAAGAAAAGATAGTGATTTTTGCTATATGTTTTGGCTTCATCAAGTATGCCGCATGCGGCATCGAGGAATCCGTAGGGATTCCTGACTTAGCTGATTTCTTATATTTTTGCCATTTCGCATGTTGTGCACTTCGTGTGAGGTGTTGCATGCTCCATGTAATGCTCCATGTAATGCCCCATTTTGATGCCTTATTCAGAAATCGCTTAAATACGACACTTTTGCTCTGTTTTTCCCTAAATACGCAACTTTCTCAAAAACCAGCCAAAAGGACCTAAAAACACATTTGCTGTAAATAAATCGGGAAAATGGCTACTTTGCATTGGCTTTTTGCCATTTTCCGAAAGAAAAAAAAATAGTGATTTTCTCTATATGTTTTGGCTTCAACACTCCCTTCAGCAATAAATAATGTTGGGCCTTGTTATGATAAAGCAGATCTGAAAAGGCTGGTATTGTCCCCTAGCTGGAAGAACTGTTGTAGTGTGGTGTCTTTTTGCGATGTGAATGTGTACAAGATATTTAATCTGTATTTCAGCCTACTCATTCCCCAATCATGGACCCATAGGCTGATTGAATCACCCTGGCCTTGTATCTTCTGCATGAGACAATCACAGAACATTGTGCCTTGAACAAAAAAGACTATTTTACCCCTTGTTTTCCTTGCATGTAGTATAGTGATATGAATAGATTTTTCCATAATCTCTCTTCTTTAGAGTGCCATTGCCAGTACCATTTTGCCAATATTACTTTGTTGAAAACCTTAATATACAGTATTCCTAAGCCTCCCAATTTTTTAGGACTGCACAGCATGGGCCAGTTTGCCGAGTGTATCTTCCTTTCATTATGTGCTCCTCCTTTATAGAAGAAGTTTCTCCTTATCTTATCTATTTCTTATAACACCCAAACTAGTAGCTCAAATACTGACATGTAATATATAGGTATGGTTGTTAACACTGCATTTACCAGTACAAGTCTGGTAGCAATGCTTAGTAGTTTTGATGCCCAACCTAGCAACCTTCTACTGACTTTTTGTATAATTGTAACATAGTCTTACTTACACAGTCTGGCATCTGAAAATGGCAAGCCCGAGATATTACAGAGGGAACATACACTCCTCACATGTTAATATTAGTGCCATCTGGTTTGTGTCTGAATTGGTTGTGCCTGTTGACAATATTTCATATTTATCCAAGTTTACTTTTAAACCAGATATGCTGGCAAATGTGAGTAGGACTGTTTTGAGAATCTTCTACTCGTTGTTTTCGTCTACTACCGGATTATTTCATCTTCTTCTAGTTGTATTTCATTTTCAACTAGTTGTCTTTCGTGTTCTACTGGTTGTCTTTCATCTACTACATGTTGTATTTCATCATCTTCTAGTTGTATTCCATCTTCTTCTAGTTGTATTTCATCTTTTTCTAGTTGTATTTCATCTTCTTCAAGCTGTCTTTCACGTTGCACTAGTTGTCTTTCTTGCTCTACAAGTTGGGCTATAATCGTCTACTACATGTTGTATTTTATCTTCTTCTACTTGTCTTTCATGTTCTACTTGTTGTTCGTCTACTACATGATGTATTTCATCTTCATCTAGTTGTATTTCATTTGCTACTAGTTGTTTTTCATGTTCTATTGGTTGTCTTTCATCTACTACATGGTGTATTTCATATTCTTCAAGTTGTATTTCATATTATTCTAGTTGTATTTCCATTCTCCTAATTGTATTTCATGTTATTCTGGTTGTATTTCATCTACTTCTAGTTATCTTTCACCTTGTACTTGTTGTCTTTCTTCCTCTACTAGTTGGGTTTAATCGTCTACTACATGTTGTATTTTATCTTCTTCTAGTTGTCTTTATGTTGTACTTGTTGTTTTCGTCTACCACATGTTGTATTTCATCTTCATCTAGTTGTATTTTATATTATTCTAGTTGTATTTCATCTTCATCTAGTTGTATTTCATATTATTCTAGTTGTATTTCATCTTCATCTAGTTGTATTTCATCTTCATCTAGTTGTATTTCATATTATTCTAGTTATATTTCATCTTCTTCTAGTTGTCTTTCACGTTGCACTGGTTATCTTTCTTGTTCTGCTAGTTGTTTTTCATTGTCTACTACATGTTGTATTTCATCTTCTTTTAGTAGCCTTTCATGTTCTACTTATTGTTTCATCTACTACAAATTGTATTTCATGTTCTTATAGTTGTATTTAAAATTATTCTAGTTGTATTTCACCTTTTTCTAGCTGTATTTCATCTTCTTATAGCGGTATTTCATCTTCTTCTAGTTGTCTTTCACCTTGTACTGGTTGTCTTTCTTCTCCTACTAGTTGGCTTTAATCGTCTACTATATTTTGTATTTTATCTTCCTCTAGTTGTGTTTCATGTTGTACTTGTTATTTTCGTCTACTACAGGACGTATTGCATCTTCTTATAGTGGTGTTGTATTTTCTACTAGTTGTATTTCATCTTCTTCTAGTTGTCTTTCACGTTGCACTGGTTGTATTTCTTGTTCTACTAGTTGATTTTCATCATCTACTACATGTTGTATATCATATTCTTTTAGTTGTATTTCATATTCTCCTAGTTGTATTTCATATTATCCAGGTTGTATTTCATGTTCTTCTAGTTGTATTTCATCTTCTTCTAGTTGTATTTCATCTTCTTCTGGATGAATTTCATCTTTTTTCTAGTCGTCTTTCACATTGTACTGGTTATTTTTCTTCTTCTACTAGTTGGCTTTAATCGTCAACTACATTTTGTATTTTATCTTCCTCTAGTTGTCTTTCATGTTCTACTTGTTGTTGTTTTCTACAACATGATGTATTTATCATCTTCTAGTTGTATTTCATTTTCTACTAGTTGTCTTTCATATTCTATTGGCTGTCTTTCATCTACTACAGGTTGTATTTCATCTTCTTCTAGTTGTATTTCAGCATCTTGTAGTTGTATTTCAACTTCTTCTAGTTGTCTTTCACGTTGCACTGTTTGTTTTTCTTGTTCTACTAGTTGGCTTTTATCATCTACTACATGTTGTATTTCATTTTTTTCTAGTTGTCTTTCATGTTATACTTGTTGTTTTCGTCTACAACAGCTTGTATTTCATCTTCATCGAGTTGTATTTCATATTATTTTAGTTGTATTTAATCTTCTTGTAGTTATTTCATAATATTCTAGTTCTATTTCATCTTCTTCTAGTTGTCTTTCACGTTGCACTGATTGTCTTTCTTATTCTGCTAGTTGGCTTTCATCGTCTACTACATGTTGTATTTCATCTTCTTTTGGATGTCTTTCATCTTCTTCTAGTTGTCTTTCATGTTACTAGTAGTCTTTCGCCTACAGGTTGTATTTCATCTTCTTCTAGTTGTATTTCATATTATTCTAGTTGTATCTCATCTTCTTCTAGTTATATTTCATATTATTCAAGTTGTATATTACCTTCTTCTAGCTGTCTTTCACGTTGCACTGGTTGTTTTTCTTATACTATTAGTTGGCTTTCATCGTCCACTACATGTTGTATTTCATCTTCTTTTAGTTGTCTTTAATGTTCTACTTGTTGTTTTCATTAACTTTAGGTTGTATTTTATGTTCTTCTAGTTGTCTTTCACGTTCTACTGGTTGTCTTTCATCTACTACAGGTTGAATTTCATTTTCTTCTAGTTGTATTTCATCTTCTTCAATTTGTATTTCATATTATTCTAGTTGTATTC
>JAJGRW010000139.1:197323-285624 GCA_025461045.1 Carex parvula | reverse complement strand
ATTGCAAACAAATTTTACATTTTTTTATTTTTACTATTTTTTTAGATAGGTAGAAAATCACTTGATCTGAAAATTCTGGACCATCCAAAAATAGTGATTTTCTACCTATCTAAAAAAATAGTAAAAAAATAAAAAAAATGTAAAATTTGGTTTGCAAGTACATATTCATTTTATAATCATGTTGAACGGTTCGGATCGACCGATAGAATTTTGAAAACTCAATTATTGAGCCGTAGCACGGACCAATCCGTGCTATGCATAGTACCGTAGCCTCACTCATATTTATGAGTAAATGTTTCCTTTTTGAGATTAATTAATTAGTGTTTCATAAGTTTTCATATTAGATGTGTATTTGCTGTAAACTGCATATCAAACACTGTTGTCTTTTATTGAGGATTCAATTTTATAATACATTAATTATATGGAATAGTGCTTAATTAACAGTATATACATAATGGAAAATTTATTGTCTTTTCATAGTTTTTTTATTAAACAAAGATATAAGAATGAGGACATAAAAAATCCTATATTATGATAATAGTTAAAAAATAAATTGTTTGACAATCCATCCTAGACATTAACAAAAGAGAAAAGGCTATAAGATATGTTCTTGCATTATTTTTTTAAAGCAATATTTTGCTAGTATACAATAATTAATTAGCATATTTATGATCAATACCATAATGGAAGCGACACATATATTTTCTTAATGGAAAACTAGAAACTGCAATTAATAATTTTTTATATTTTGAAAGATATGAATAATTGTATAAAAAAACATGGAATTTTTTTCCCTATGTGCTTTAATTGTGTTATTTCTTAATAACAATTAATAGAAAATTACATAAATATTGTAAAAAAAAACCTTCATGAAGCCAATTAGATCACACAAATCACATATTAATAACAAATTAATCAAAAGATAATCACAAAACAAAAAAATTATCCATTTTCCTGATCGAAGGCACAACATTTAAAAAAAAAAAGTAACTAAAGTTCTGGTTTTTTGTTTCTGAGTGAAAAATTATGCAATTGGGTTATCTTTCTAAAGCAAAATATATAGACCGTATGATCATGATCGGATGGATAGGAATATAGTATAAATATTTTAATTAAGAAGATACATATGTTAATTCAAATTAAAGTTTATAGAATTAACAATTTTAATTAAAATGTCAAATAATATGTATATGTTAATTCATATTTAGACAACAAATGTATTTATTTTAATTATGTTAACACTTGTATTATATAAATTAAATATTAAAAATCAACTCAAGTATAACTTAATTATAGAAGTTAGTAGATTTAGACAACAAATGTGAGATGGTGTAGTGGTAAGTGATATGTTGCTTATCCATAGGTCATGGGTTCGAATCTTGGTTGCCTCAAAAAATATTTTGCCGATTGCGCGGTTCATTGGACCATGTCCATGCGTGGTAGCTGGTGCAGGGTTCAGGTCCTGATTCGGGCGGATTCGAGGGATTCGGGTCCGGGTCCGGGGGTTTAGGCACGGGTTTCGGACGGGTTCGGGCGGTCCGGTCTGGGTTTGGGAAGGTTCGGTCCACGGGTTCAAACGGGTTGGGTCTGGGCGGGTTGGGTCCAAAAAACTAGATCCACACCTTGGTTAACCCGGCCCACCCGTTTGGACAGTCCGGCACGGGCTCGGCCAGTCCGGGTTCGGGTCACGGGTTTGCCCGGTCCAGGTTGACCCGGGCGGGTTTAATCAATACACTATGTTGCGTGGATCCGACACAAGGTATACGAAGTGAAGAAGGTTACTGCTAGGACTTGAAGTTTCCGTTACGCGTCTAGTGGTAAACTCTATATTAATCTTGGAATTAGTTTTATACATGAATTCTGGTTTTCAGGTAGTGAACAAATTATGAATTGAATCGAATTGTTGTACATATAACCTACCCAAAATCCCTACAATGGGTGCGTTAATACAGAGGATATGAATTGAATTCTACCAATTCCTAACCAGACTTAAAAAAACTCAAAACAGTGACTTGATGCGGTACCTTCCATACAGTAGATCGAATGCCTGCTCCATCTGGAATTCCCTCAAAAGCCAACTTATGCAACTCATCAAGATCTACCGCTTTCTTTGATAGTTGAACAGCACAAGTGAAGAAAAGAACCATGCACTGAGAGCCAGAGAGGCATTTAACTTTAATAGAGAGCCACTTCCAATTGTTGAGTACGGATAAGACCTAACAGTACTCGATTTACGAATCAATTCCTTTTTAACCTCGAAGGCTCGAATATCATTATATTGGAGCTTTCAAGTTTTATTTTCAAAGCCTAATCTATATTTTTAATTGCTTAAATTCAGAAATGGGGATATATCTAATTTGAATGAGTTTGGACGGGGAAATAATTAATTTGAAACCTTTACGGGCACATATCTAAATCATAAAAAAAATTGGGTATATATAATTATAGTGGAAAATTATGGAAGTGCAAATCTCACAAAAGGATCTCATTGGTCCTTACTTTATTTATTGTACTCGTATCTGTCAAAATTGTGCCACTTGACGTATTCATATCTGTCAAAATTATGTAACTTTCACAATTAACTCAGCTAGAACTAGAATTTTATTTTGGGCTGGTATAAAGCAAGGAGCTCAAGATCTCTTTTCAAATAGTTGATATCTCATTTTGGGCTGGTACAAAGCAAGAATTCTATATTCTAGACAACCACCAAAAAATGTGGTTTTACCTGTGTACACAGAAAAACCTTGAAATATGTGCTAAATCTTCTAGTTTGGTATTTGATCAAGATCTAAATATATCACAAATATAGTTTACAATTGGTCAAAACAATGAGATGTTGGGATTTAATTTATGGACAAAGATGTCTTATAATATACATGATCAAACAATGAAATTATTAAGTTAAAGAAAATCATTGCTGCATACAACAAACTAGTACGCTGTCCAGAGATGGTTCTATATCCGGCAGTTGGCAGCTGTAAAGTAAAATCAGATATAAGATAAATTTAAACTTAGAAGCATTTCAATTTTGAAAAATTGCCCTCTTCTAAAAATAATGCACCTTTTGTATCAAAAGAAACAAGACCAAGTTAAGCCCCATATCGCACCATGACATAGTTTAATAATTGTTGGAGCTTCATTTCAATTCATTAATTTTAGTGAAAAAAAAAACTAAAATTATGAATTATTGACAAGTAATTTCCTTCAGGTTTCATGTGAGATACATGTCCGGTGCACTGTAGAAAGGAGAACAGAAAGGTCCCAAATAGGGGTGTCAATGGCACCCTTTTATCCGTTTACCTGACTCGTATCATATGCAATAAGATGGGTATGGGTAAGATGTTATCTGTTAGCTTATCGGGTACAGGTAAGGGTAGTTTTTTCAGTCGGCTTAACGGGTACGGATATGAAAATGCTTCCACCGACCTGTATTGTGCCCGTCAACACCCCTAGTCCCAAGGTAGTCAAGCAATTCAAAGGAAATACTTACTGCAATAAACAAACTGGTTAAAATCCAGTGTCACTCGTCCTTGTTTGCTTGTATCAAAAGAATTGAATAAATTCCTGCAAAAGAAAATCGTTATTTTGCTGCAATAGTCTGTTGAGTACAATCTGATCGTTGTTTCATGGGCAATTTTTATTTGCCATTAGTGTAATGTTATTTTCTAAAGTTCTATTTGCAACTGAAATTCAACATTTTCTAAACATGTAATAGAATGTTCTACGGTAAATGCATATATAGTTCAACTTTTTTTTTTTTTAAAAACACTAAAAGTAACTCTGTTGTGCTCTTTTTCTAATTCTAAATTGCTGATCAATAGGTCAAATATTAATTGCTACAAAGTAAACTCAAATGCTAAAATCTGACTTAATGTATTTGATTATAAACACATCTAGGTCAAGTCAACATAAAAAACATTAGGGGCAGGTTAGTAAATTCTGGTTTGACTAACCTTGGTTTTGGAGATAAATAATTATTTGCAGATCATTGGATACATAGTTGCCAATGGGACAACCTTAGGTGCTTTTTGTGCTAATTACAGAAACAACCCTGTTTCATGATAATGGATGTCATATACCTTGTTGATTGCACAAATATACAAAGTGATATGAACTCATCAAGCCGAACCATCCCCATTTTTTCTCATCGAAGCTCTAAAAAAAAGTTAATCAAATAATTTCCTCAGCTAAATTATTCTTTGACAAACGAAAGATGACATTCAGCATAGTTAAAAACTATTCCTGTTCATAAATTGGCCTTGGCCACATTTATGATGAGGCCTGTGAAATTTTAACCATAGCTGCTTTCAAATAATATGTCATAGTAGGTGGTCATTTGGTTACACTCCTCTCACATGTGGCGTCTTGTTTACAGACCAATCACAAGTAAGATTATTAATAAAAGGAAATGTTTTATAACAGAAGCCCAGCAGAACTTGATTCGGGATCTCCGGCTCAATACCATGTTGACCAATCAGTTTGTCTAAAAGCATAAGCGATCAGAGGAGGCTGTTATTTGGTTTTATATCCATAACAAAAACAAATTTGCTTGCTCACACAATTCGTTTTTCCTAAATTCCCAACTAATTTGTTTTGGGACAACAATTAGAAATCCCAGAATGCTAGAACTATGTCTAGAGTATACACGACTAAAGTAAAATACCTAAGAAGATCAATCATTTTAAACTAAGTAATCCAAAATGAGAGAACATACAAGAATACCTACCATAATAAACTATTTATGCCGTAATTTTAACGGAAATAAAGTACCTCACAAAGAGTGTAGAAGGCAGGTGCATCAAAGGAGTAACCAAGCTTGACTAGTGCCTGCAAAATGATGGTCGGTTAATGGTTTCACCATGGAGTTAAAAAAGAGAATGAAACAAAGGGATAAAAGCACAGGCTTTGCCATGTAAAAAATTTGCAACAAAGAGAATACTTGTTTGTACACTTTTACAAAAAAATATTCAAGTATAGCAAGGAGCTCAGCTGATAAAGAACAGTCATTCCTTTAATAATTAAAAATATTGATGTGATACCAAGATGAAATTATAGCTTTATCAGTTTGGAAGTATAGCAATGTAAACACGAAATTTGCGAGGCTTGACCCGTGGAGGCTAAGTTTAAAATACTATAAAAATATCATTATTGGAAACAAAAAGGTATTCAATAATCTGAAAAAAAAACATATTTATACCGCGTGAACATCATCTAGAGGGAGGAATCCTCGGCCCCTGCAGAACCAAGTAAATAAATTGCGAAGCATTTAGACTGATCCTTTTTGGGAATTAGATGTTACAGCATGAATCCATAAATATGCAATAAATTTACTATCTTTCAAAAGTGCATTATAGCTCAATAATTAGTACTTTATTTCTTTCTCTAATTTGTGAATTAAACAGAAGATGGTGTTAATATTCACATGCAATTTGGCAGCAATGTAGATCTTAGTTTCGTACTTCATTACAAATTGACAACCAATAATTGGCAACAAATGGCTGATATGGCTTCAATTATTTGTTTGATAAAAGCTGAAATATTTTTAAGTGGAAGATAATGAAATAAGTTAAAAAAAAGATATATTAAAAAAAAGGATCATATATAGAGGGAGCTTTCATTCTACTAAGCAAAAACCTTTCTAGTGTGGAGAACACTGTTTGAACCTGCACAAATAAAATTGAGTTGAAATATGCACCAGACTTGACAGACAATTTCAATATTTAATCAAAGAGAAATTTCTTTCCTAGAAGGGGGGAGAGAAAGTTGCAAAAGAACAAATAAATATATAGAGAAGCAGCTGCATGTAGCTGGCATGTTCTGGACTTGCTTTTTATTTATTTATTTTTTGGTGATTTGTTGGGCATGTTATGGGCTTGTTACAATAAAACTGTACCAGAATCCAGTTCAACCTTGTGAGAGACACATTACCAAACAAACATCCACCAGAACCACCATACCAAAACACATGCACACATGCATGCACGGTGATGCATATGCAAATGAAAATAACCATCAAAGGCATAAACCTTTTTCTCTAACATTTTGGAGGAGGTTTATTATATGACAGTAGATTAATCAAGTAACTAACCTTGAGAAGGAACTTGTTCAGAGCAAGAAACTCTGCAAAAATAAATAGCTGCTAGATAAGAAAGTCTGCACCGACATAAAGTTAACAGTAAAACAACAAGAAAAATACAAATGTCTACAAACCTTCAAAGTTCATAGTGCCATTCTTATCAAAGTCATACATCCTGCAAATTATTTTAGAGAAGCTTTCATATATAAACCCTTCTTGTAATTTTCCATAAACAATCAGAATTTCAAAAGAAAAAAGCAGAACCTAATCATCTGCTGAACAATGGAGAGGGGGAAATTGAGGTTCCCAACAGCCAAAGCGCTCTGTTAAACATTCCCAATTTCAATAAAAATCACCAAACAAGCAAATTAACGCCAATTGACAAGAAAATGAAAATGATCGGATCTAAGATTTTGGGGACCTGAAGCTGAGAAGCGGTGACGTTACCGGTCCGGCTGGAGTCGACCCGGTCGAACCACTCTCTCAGTACAACCGAGTGATCCATCAATCGGAGAAGATAGGTATCTCTTTGGCTATAAGAAGTTAGCACGGGCTAACGAGTAAAGCTCTGTTGACAAAATAGCAATTCTACTGGTAAGTGGTAACGCTGTGTAAAATTGGGTGAAGTACCAAATCATGAAAAATGGGAGAGAACGGGAGTCCGGACCTCTGAGGTAACTCCAACTTTGAGTTTAGATGTTCGATCAGTATCAGGCCAATCGAGCCGGCCAATCCGGCTCGGGTTAGAATGCCTTCGGGCGTCAGGTATTGCACTGGATCTGAAATGGAAGATGTGAATCTCTCTTCTATTTATAGTCTTTCCTGGAAATATTTTTATGCGACCTTGGGCCCAAATATATGGGGCTGGGCTACATTTGGTCTGTTGCGCGGGATCCATGTGATATAGAGTTTCTAATTTTCTTCTACCTGAAGTCCTAAATGGAACTACTCCGTTCACTGTTTGAAAAAATAAAATAAAAATGTAGACTGGTCCTGTTTACTGGTTCTTTACTACGCACTACATGCGGTCACATGCATTTTCTGGCAAGTGTTGAACTAGAACAAAACATTATAGGGTTCTTAGAAACACAGTTGAGATCGTGTGATTCCAAAATAAGCTTGAGAGAATTGTGATCTCAAGTGTTACCCTTGCAGCTCTTGCTCATAAAAAAAGGAGAACAAAAAAGCACCGGAATCATTATCGCCGTCCTTTGTTAACTTTGCTTCGGCAATGCAACTCAAATCTATTTAAAGGAACAAAAGTATACATGGAGTTGACATAGCTTGCCCTTCCTTTTGCCCTTCCCCACATCTGTCCCCCCATCCCCACACAAAAATAAAAATAGAGAAATAAACAAAGAAATTGAAAAATGAATTTTATACTTGCTCTGTGTTGGTAACAGAAAAGCTAACCACAATGCATGAAGATCCTAATCATCCCGTAAGCTTACCGTAAGCATAGAGTGCAACCAACATGAACTATAAACTAAACAATGCAATTTCCAAAAGTTTTGAAGCATCATACAGCTCACATAGTCTAACATTCAAATGACCATGCAGAATTACGGCTCAAACAGATAGAAAATATGTTATACATCCTTTGATCAAACTGTTTAACACCGCAGATTGCAATCCATTTTGAACGCTGCAGGCAGGGAGCCATGGAATCTCTGTGCGCCAATGATTTGACATACATTTTTTTTTTTGCACTCTGTAGGCAGGAGCTGCAGCATCTCTCCGTTGTATTCTTAGACATCAAAAAGCAGTCTCAGATTATGAATGCTGCCACTGCTGCTACTTCCTTCCTCACTTTCTTTCCTTATTCTTAGTCATTCCAGCAGTAAGTGTATCCATAATCACTTTCCCTATAACAAATCGGGTCTCATCTGGATCACCTTTCTTCAGCAGCTTGTAGTTGATGTCATATCTCTCTCTCCTCTTGTTATGCTCCAGGTTGAAAAGTTGAGCCACTTCATGTTCCTTTTTTGCAGATATCAGCTCCTGCAACCCACAACACTTATTTTTAGTTGAAAGAATCAGCCAGTTATGTAATATAAGAGTTAAAAGAGTACAAGATGGCTTTACAGTGTGGTCATCTTTGTGTTTTGATTACCTTAATTTATAGTTGTCCTATTGGTCTATAAGATTTTGAATTTGTTTTAAATTTGTCATGCAATTGAAGTACATCAAAAGAAGTAACAAAAATTTGTCATGCAATTAAATTATAGCATGGATGCTGACATGTCAATAATGTACATCCACTAAGATCCTAAGAATAATGTTTTCCTATTAATTTTAAAACAAGGATACTCTTGTTATTCTTTGCAAAATCCAGATTAGGCGGAAAAGAGATTCTAGGCTGACAGCATGTTCATGTGGACTTCCATCCGTTTTTAAATATGTTAACAGTTGGACCAACTTGGTATTATTCAAATTTTTAGAGATCAAATTACAAAATTCAAAATTAAAGGACAAAAATGGAAAAGGATGATTTTAAGGACCATCTGTGTAATTTACTCAAGTCATACTTTTAATTACCAGCTGAATGAGAACCTTGACAAGTTGTTGCTGTTCTGATTTGGTACTGGCACTTCTGATATTTAGTTTCTCATTGTGTACTTGCTTTTAATATTCTTTATTTGACAGTAACCTAATTTTTTAGTCTATATAAGAATCAGCTGGTACAACAATCCTTATTATGCATACCTGTCCAGAAAATTCCGGAGCCTCTGAAAACACAGTCAAGTTTTCTCGAAGAGACTCTACACTTGAAAACACATTGACTGAAGACCTTACAAGTGTAGCGAGATCCAACATTTTTTTCTTGAGCATTTTCTCTGACATGGGCTCTGCATCACATGGGGCTCTTATTTCAGGGAGGAAATCAACTGCCTTTTCATTGCCATCCATTCGTTTTACAATATCCATAGCATCTGAGCATGTCCCAAAGTACAAAAGGGAAGAGAAGGCCCACACTACTGAGGCTTCTTGTGGGTTTTGTACTAGAGCAATGTGAAATGCTAACAATCCGAGCCTGTTAATAGATGGAAAGTCAGGAAATACTGATGCCTGGATCGAGAAGACGAATTTAAGCAGCTACATGTTTTCTATTTGTATAGATGCTTGGTAACTTGGAAGGTTTCGATTTTGAGTTATGTTTCTGTTGTTGTTCTTTTCCTTTCTGTACCTTTTTCTCTTTTGCATAAAGCAATGGTTGAATTTCAGCAAAACACTGTTCATTTTTGAAGTTCTTGCTTGTAGCGAGTAGTAATCAATCTCTTTAAAAGTCTCAATTAAACCATTAACCAACAAAGTTCAAACAGCATAAAAGAAATTAGAAGAACATAATAGATTATATTGGGATCAACTGGTGTGCAATGGGTATATATGCATGGTATCCAAAAGATGAAAGTAACACAGTAGTAATTTTTTTTTAAATCGGATCATCGGGTCATAAGGTCAAAGTGTGGAATACTTAAGTATTAGATACAAAAAGACAAAATTAGGTGAACTCTTACCATAAAGTGCAGCTGCAAGGTTGATCTGTGAAAACCAACTTATCAAGGCTTGAAAACATGTTCTGTACCAATTGAGAAAAAAAAAGGAGCAATTATAAAATTGTAGTAATAAAAAACTATTGCTGTTACTACAAAACTTTTTACTTCCAGTTTTAGGAACTAATTTATCCAATCAACAAGAAACCCACTAATAGATATGAGCATACTGATTCAGGATACTTCTACTTCACTTAGTATGATTTGATGGAGCTAGGTTAGGAATCTAACGAAAATATGGATCTTAAGATTTTAAATTACTTGCCTAATCAGTCCATCAAAATCAATTTCTTTTCCAAGAGATGACTAAATTAATCAAACCAGGGGCAGAGCTAGACTTTCAAGTTATGGGGGTCAATCATATAAAAGTTTCATGCTGCGAATGGGGGTCAATTTTATTGTACCCATAACATTTTATCTAAACTATATAGAAAATCATGTAGAAGTACAAAAAATTTGAAAATAAATGGGGGTCAATTGACCCCCATACTCAATGGGTGCATCCGCCCCTGAATTAAACAAAAAACACTTAGATGGCTACAATTGAATCACTGGAAAAATAAAATTTACCATATTGGTAATTTCTTGAAGAAGAAAAAGGGAAAAGATATATACTTACCATAAACATTGTACTAGTATAATCAGATCTGTGCTTGCTTTGATGATTTAGATATGCTGCCTGAGAACAAAAATAAAACTGCATCAGCACTCTTAAGGAAATACAGTCATTCTAATTTATCCAACTTACATGAAATGGGAGAAGAATTTCAAGAAGACATATTTTTTTAGCAACTGGATTGACAGTCTGGCTGCACCATATGCCAACATGAAATCCAGTTCCATCAGTAACCTTGCCTACAAATAAAACAAAGAGAGAAGATAATGAAAAGTGAAAAAAAAAAATAGTTAAATTGTGACTAAATAGAAAGATATTAACTCAACACTCTGCACTAGACCCACCTTGGTAAGAGTGGAAATAGATGAAAGCTCATTCAAAGCAGCTTCAGTTTCATCAGAAAACCGGAAACCAAGACGAGCAGCAATTCTCAAACCTCGCAAAATCCTTGCTGCAGTTGACATGAGATTTAATTTATATAAAGTTTAAAATGAGTTTTAATGGATGGAAACTTGCCATTTCACCTCCTACCCAAGTTTTAAAAAATTTTGTGTAATGAGGATTGAGTGGTAAGTCCGACCATGTTTACAATCACGGCTAATACTAGTTCCAAGAAAAATAGTGATTTCCCAAATTGGTAATCATTTCAACACAACAGAGCCCCATTTAATCTTCAGTTCGAAACCAGGCTCAAGGAAACGCATTTTACATCAATTATCTCTCCTTCTGTTGTCATCATTCCTTGAGGCCCTTAAATAAAGATTTAATTTATCCTCAGTAACAATACTACTACAGATCATATGCACCATCAGTACAGCGAAATCCTGGTGCGGGTGTACTTTTTGTATAACTGTAGAAGGAAAGGGCCTCGGTAATACACTCGTGCTTTGTAGGGAAAATTTAAAATATTTTCATGTTTTCTAGGGGAAGAAAGGATATATACAAAAGAATTTGCCCTGATGTAAACTATAGACGAGGTGACAATTCATCATTCATATAACATGCAGCTAAAGCACATACCGCAGTCTTCGCTGAATGATAGGTCAGCAGAAACCACAGTAGATACCTGATCATAATTTTACACAAAAAGAAAACACCATCAAAGTAAAAAACGCTACTTCTTTTTCTAAATAAAGTGGGGCGAAACCTCACATGTTTCATTGAAACAAGGAAGTTTTTCAGTACCAAACCAGCTGGTACCTATTACAAGGTTCTAAAATAATCCTACGACAATTAACTGCCTAAACCAAAACCAGATGATCATTAGAAACAAACAAAAGATATTGTCTATCTAAAAAACCAAAACACAAATACACAGTAACTCTGAATCAATAATCATAACAAACTTTGAAAATTTCAATTCCTGATCCAGACCCAAGTATGATCTCCTCTATCTCCATATTTGCCCATATATACTCGTAGTTTACTTACAACAGGGGGAACTAGCCCAAGGAACAATGATACATTTTGAGTCCCAAATTTTCAAGTTGTATGCATTTGGAAGAATCAGGCAAGTAGAGGGTTTCTAAAAAAAAACCCATGATAACGGGGGTCCGAATCCCCGAAAGTAACCCAAATTTTGAGTTTGGAACTGGACCGTCCGATCAGAATTCGGGCTAATCCGGTCCGAGGTGGAATGCACAGGGCCCCTTTAATATTCGTGCCAGATCAGATCGAACGATCCGGATCCAAACTCAAAATCTGGGTTACTTTAGGGTTCCGAATTCTGACTTGACGCCACGGAAAATTAATAATGAAGAAGTGCATACCTTAGATGATTTTAAGTCTTGCAAACCATTTACATAATCATAAACTCTGGCTTTGACAGGATCAAAGAATAATCTGGTTCATAACACATGCATCAAAATCAAAGTCACTGTAAAGAACTTGGTACTAACCAACAATACAATTTTCTCTTGAAATATATGGAATTTATTTTTTTACTTAAAGATAAGAAAAGTCACCCATTTATAGTAAAATCCCTACGCATAGAATCTTTCCACAGAACAAGGTCCTTTTCACTACAGATGCGCAGAGCTTTACGCGAAATACCCTCTTTACTTTCTTTGACATTTATACCAGTAGTATGAAAGCTTGATACCTATCATTATACAATTTTATAGCTTAACACCGATATATTTTTCAAGATGTAGAGGGCATTCAAGCTTATGCGGCTACAATTACCAAAGAATGCAGTATGTATGCACCAAACTGGGGTCAACAAAGACACAAAGAAGTGCTGGAAATAACGGCCTTTTTTTGGAGTCAGGGCAGTAAAGCCAAAATACATAAAAAGAACAATGGAGACTCTTCTATGTACTTGTTCAACAAGTAAGCCAAAAATAAATAAAACCCATGATACGCAAGACCAGCAATCATTGCCAATGTCCTATTCATATGTTTTGCAGGGTGTATAAACAACAACAAAAAATAACCTAAAAACAAGATCAAACAGTTAAAATTCCAAAGTTCAATTGACGAACCCTCCATTATGCAACCATCCATATAAACCAGGCATATGGGGAAACAGCAGGCCAACAATAATACACCTTCTAAATTGCTTCTTAATCTGCATACATTAGCATGAGACAGTTATCAGTTATGGCGCGTGTTACAATATACAACTATTACTTTTCACATCAGACAGGTCAGTTCTGCTACTGATACAATATTGTACTATATAGGACCATTGGTACTCATACGTATTGAACTATGGGGACCATAACCCATTCCTGTAGGCTTATTATCTGTGTATAGCCTGTTCTTCTAAAACTGTAACAGGTGGTACAACCAAAACCTAGTTAAGAACGAATAAGGAAGAAAATAAGCTTGAAATTGGACATCAGGATCTAGGATCAGAGTTGGTTTGGCATTTCTGTAATGTTGGACCTAAATGGTACGCTACAGAAATCTGGTACAAACTACTTAGTTTGATATACAAAGTTCTAGGAGGATTATATGTAAATAAGCTTGAACTATGCACATGTTGAAAACAGAAACCTGGATATTAGTAGCTGTAGTGATAATATCAAAATCTTTTGGTACCCTCTTCAATAGCAAGTCTCGCACACACCCACCCACAAGATATGCTCCAAAACCTAGATTACAATTTTCAGGACCAAAGGGTACCTTTCTAAGAATAAAATACTAGAATCACAGTAAAATGCAAAAGTGATAACAAAGCTGCATCATTTCCCAGTAATTGTTAAATGACCCCTTTTGTCTGTAAAAGAAAACAGGTTTACATAACTGGCACTTAGGGTGGAAGTCTCAAATGAGCTTTTATTACCCATAAGGCTTGATAGAAGCAAATTCAATTGATGCAACCTAAAGTTGCCAAGTCAGGGTCCAAGTCTACCCTAGGTTAAGTTTGAGTTGTTGAAGTAAAGGCCAAATTTTAGTCCGAATTTGACAAAGAACTGACCACAGCTGTTATGGTTAGAATACAATTGCTTTTAGCAAGAGTTCCTTTTTTATTTAATAAAAGTGGAAAAACCAACCTGTTCCATTAAAATAGAATAATTTTTATCAGTACCAAACGCCGGATACCATCGAAACTTCAAAAACGAAAAAAAAAAACTACCTTGTTTCTTACTACACTTCTCCTCACCTCACAAAAAGGTTCAGCTTCATAAAAGAGGTACATATAAACAGGTTTACCCCAGTATTAAAAACAAGCCATATATGAAACTAGAATGTTGATACGCATCAATTACAAAACTAATCAATAATCAATTAACGTTTATTAAGAGTCAACGTTATTGGTAATAGAAACTATGATAATCGAAGATTTGAGTGCTGCTCTTTGGGGTTGGGGGTTTTGGGGGGGGGGGGGCTTTTTTTCTTTCTCGCTTGCCTATCATGCCAAAGCATAACCCCAGACACCCTCTAATAATATTGCTCTATTACAGCTGCGATCAATACCAGTGCAAATCAACCGGCTCAATCATTGTAACTGTTTTTCAATTTATCGATTATATAATTTTAAGTACCATATAAACTAAGGAGTGACAAAAGGTACAGTAAAAATTGGATCAGGCCAATAGACCAACAAAACCACACCGTGTGACTCCAGGAATGTTCTGGTATAGTGATCTAGTATGGAAATTATCGGATATAAATACAATATGAACCTTGCCTTGAAGAGATCTTATGATGGTCCATGCCTGTCCCAGAAATTGCTGACTTATCAATGCCAACCTTCTGGAATCGTACATTCTCCGAATTGAAGGATTACATAAACCTAGACAGTGAAACAAGAGAGGTGCTTATAAAGAAACAGAGATTTCGGTAAAATCTTTATCTACTTAAATTATAATGGCTCCCAGCATTTCTCAGCAAACAAACGTGTAATTGGTGTTTTGGATCGTTGAGTTATAACACAACTGGGGATGTCGCCATCTTTTGCTGAACTTAATAATACTTAATCCTTTTGTCCCGACGTGTTGTGCTAATGACAGCCATAACCTAAAAACGTAATCGTACATTTGGTAGCAACTGTGGGTCTTATTGCAAAGATTGTACGGTTTTTTTTTTCCCTTTGAGTGTGTGTGTGTGTGTGTGTGTGTGTGGGGGGGGGGGGGGGGGGGGGGGGGGTGGCAGCGTGCCATGCATGAAGCCAAACTGCTAAAATCTTTACTCCCTACTCAGCATGTACAGGCATTAGAGAAAACCGTACTAGTTAAAAAAGAAAAAGAATTATTACGAGTCTTGACTGTCGTACCTGCCTCGACTTCTGCTGGAACATGGCCATCGTTCTCTCCCGAAGATGTATGCTTCCACCTCTGAGGCAAAACCTCGTGTTATTTACACACCCGAAACCCGTTCGACGAAATGCCAAAACGAAACATGTAAAAATTAGATATTGGGGTAGCAAAAAAAAAAAACCTGGAATTGAAACGCGATGGAACGGAGACGAGAGAGATTAGTGGGAAAGAGATCCCTTCGTTTTGATATCGACATGGCCGAGTCAGCAGCTCATTCTCGGACAATTTCAAGGTACACCGTGATGTTAGTGCGAGTCGAGAGGGAACTGTGCGAATGAATATATTTTAATCGTTGAGGAGAATCTCTATTATTTAAGGTAAATTTTAAATGATAAGAAAATTTTAGGTTTTAGAAAATTGATACTAAATAAAGAGTTTAAGCTTTCACATTTTTAGTTGCATTACATCATCAATATTTTTATTTGTCGTTCAATTTTTTTCTCTTATGTCGCTTTTCTCTTTCTTATTTAAAAAGATATAAGATGCAATATAATTTTTAAAACAATACTTATTTTTGTATTTTTAGTTGAGTCATTGTGTGATTAGTCAAAAAATTACATCATCAATATTTTTATTTTTGTATTAATTATAAAGTTTATTTTTTTTAAAGCTTCACAGAGACTATGAAGTGGTGAGCGGGACTCGAGTGATTAGTCATATTGGTTTATCATTATATATTGTCTTCAATTATTTAAAAAAATATTTATCGTGCATAATTTTTTTCAAAATTTCTATACATATTATTTTATTATTAAAAGTAATGTTTCCTTCAATAAATTTTTATCTTTGACGAAGTTCGGAAAAGAAAAATAGTCAAACTAAAATGCTAGATTTGTATTTTTTTTTTTTTTGCGTGTATGCAAAAAATCATAGCACAACTTTACTATGAAAAAAATATCTAGAAATTATTCATAGTAAATTTTAATAAATTAATGGTGACAATTAAAATAAGAGGAAAATATTCTAATTGTTGTCATGTGCATACAAAAATAACATGTAACCGTTTTATTTCAATAGTTAAAGTTTTATATGTTAAGTTATTAAAAATTTTAAAATAAGGACATAGTAAAGGTAGAAAGGATAAAAGTATTTGAACTTTTAAAAAATCGTAGTAAGATCGGAGTCCGGCTACTATAACACTAGTGTCATTTCAAACTAAATAACACAACATCTTAAACCATTGGATCTACTTTAATATTCGTGCAAGACACTAGTGCCATTCCAGCCCTATCTTGTGCACGAATATTAAAGTAGATCCAATGGTTTAAGATGTGGTGTTATTTAGTTTGAAATGACACTAGTGTTATAGTATCCGGACTCGTCAGATCGGTATGAGAATGGATACTCAAATACTTGAGTATGGATGTTGAACTTTCTTTGTTTTTAAAAAAATAAAATTAAAATTAGCCGACACGGACTAGGGGTGTCAACGGTTAAAAATAAGAGTTGGGTAGAAACATTTTCATACTCGTACATGTTACAAATTGTTCTTACTAATACCTTTCTCTTATCCGCTATGAATTACTTTATCCGTACTCTACTCTTATCTATTATGGTTGCCGGATAACGAAACGGTAGCAGATATATACTGGGTAATGCTAATATAATAATTATTTTTATTATTTACTAAATAAAACATTTAACACATTCATTTTACAAATATATATAAGTGTTTTAAATGTCTAAATTTTATTGGAATTTGTTGAAATTTATTTACGTGTATTAATAGTTAATTAAGTATAAGTATATAACACAACTATGAAGGGTAGTTGGAGAATAGATATTCATTGCTTATTCATATATATAAAATATATAATATTTTTATAATTATCCGATCGGGTAACAGCTAACGGGTATTGTTACCCATTTAGATAATGAAAAAAAATCTTTACCCTTATCCGTACCTGATAAATTTACGAAAATAAAATCTTACCCATATCCATCTTATTAAATATGGTACGAGTCAGATAAATGAATAAAAGGAAACATTAACACCCCTAACCCGGACACTTAAATAGGGATATTGAAATTTCTTCACTCGATAAAAAGAATGGAAGTACTTTAACCCTCTTTAATTATAGTCAAACCAAGCGAAATTTTTAAAACTACCATTGTTTAAAAAAAAAAACATAGTAATTCTTTTGTCCCCCGCTCTCCAGTCCCCTAAACGTCCCCCCATTCGAACTAACTATGTTAATCATTAATTAAAGCCTTTAACCAACAGTTAGTGGTCTCCATCTAACTATCAATACCCACTGGCGGTGCCACTATTATGAATACTTGCTCGATTAGGTATGAATACTTGTGCGACAGACAACTCGAAAGTATGTCATCATGGATCTCATTTGAAAGAGAAAATTATGTAGAAGACGTTCGTTGTTTTAGATTTGCAAAATTCCTCATAGATCATCAGAAATATTTGTTAGATTGAACGGAGAAAAAAAAAACCACATCTAAAAACGTGTAAAAGATGAGTAAGTGATGTGTCCAGTTTTTTTTTTTTTTAAATACTTGATATCTTAGGTATGAATACTTTTCATTTTGTATGTGAATTAATTTAATCAATGAATGTAGCACTGGTGGTGTGATCCATGTGACTTTTTGGTTGTGGTCTCCAATCCAGGCTGGTCGTTACTAGTCCCGAAAAGTAATGGTCCCCATTTATATAGTGGTCCCCAAATGTTATGACCCCCTCCAGTTATTTTGTTTTAAATATTATTCAACATAAATATTCAGACTTCATTGCGTAGGTATGAATACTTTCAATTTTAGTGATGAATAAATGTTTGACAAACTTTGAAATGATCAACTTGTGTTGGCACTAACTGTAATTAACTGTAATTAGCACGTTAGTTAGTGGGGGACGTTTAGGGGACTGTTAGTCGATCCAAAAAAAAAAAACCAAAAAACCATCGTTTTTGTAAAATTCGAAATCTAACACGGCCGCAAAATGATTCTGCGGACTCAAATACTGGAGACTGCATAGATGTTTTACGGACCCCTTGCTGGGTCCGCAGAATCATTATGCGGACTCATTTTTTTTTCAAACTTTGAGATATCTCATAAAGGGGCACGCATTCCTAGAACAAAAAAAATTGAGATATCTCATATAGAAACGATGCTTTTTTGTTTTTTTCAAATGTTTCTGCGGACTCCATACACGTGGTGCCTCGATAAAACACAAAAAAAAAAGAGAATCCGTATAATGGCTTTACGGACCTCTGGTTGGGTCCACATAACGCCTTTACGGTTTTCAGCATTTGAGTCCGCAAAATCATTCTGCGGCCGTAATAGATTTCAAATTTCCCAAAAATAATAGTTTTTTTTTATTTTTTATTTTTTAAACTGTGCTAACATTACAAATTTCGGCAAACCAAGCCTGAGAGTAAACGCACAACTGCTCAAGTATCCAAGTAGGAATGTTGAAATTTATTTGTTTGACGAATAAATAAAATGTAAACTAGTTCGAACAAATTCTAGAAAAGGCATTTCGGCGTTTAGCATCCATTAATTGATGTTTTTAAAATAAATGTCCCTCGTTTAAAGCCATGAGATTATCAAAACTATTATTTATTCTCCATGCATGATAAAAAAAATAATGAGATCAAAATATTTTTATGCTAACTGCAAACAATATGCCAGCTTAACTTTTGGTTCAAGAAGATTTTGAAAAAAAATGTAGTTATAAAAATGCCGCTATGCATCTACCGATGTTTTCAATCAGTTCGTGTCTTAAATAGTGATGCTACAATGTTTGTTTACTTTAAATGCTAAGTTATGAGATAAAAGTGTGTTATTTCAGCTACGGTCACTATAACAGTAATAGCAGTCCGCTATAGCGCATAGTGTGTAGCGCAAATAGCGTACACTATGTTACATAGGCTTTTATTTCAAGGCTCAAATTAAAAATTTATTTTAAAGATCACTTTTTTTAAAGTCTAGATTGCTTTGCTTCTAAATATAAAAACATCAATAGTTTATAACATGATGCTAAAGTTATTTTGAATAAAAAAAAATAGTTTATGTCATGATGCTTAGGTTATTTTGAATAAAAAAAATAGTTTATGATAATACTAGAGATACTTTGAATAAGAATTTGAATTTTGCACTGGTTCAATATGAATAATATAATTACTTAATTAATTTTGTATTACTTATTACTTTAGATAATGTTAATAATTAGTAGAATTATATAATATAATTTTTGAAAAACAACGCTATGTAGGATCGCTATAGCTACATTATTCGCGATAATTTTTTTTTAACCTTTATGCGATGACACAATAATCGCTATTTAAAATAATCTTGATTTCCAATGAAAAAAATCAACAAGCGGAGAGTACTTCCTTAAATATTATTGAATACTGACAGAAAAAAATATTTTCACTGACTTTGGATGATATTTTACTACAAAAAGTGAATTGTGTTGAAATGCTTACAACACGTTCCTTGCATCTATAAATGTTTTTAATTAATTCATGGCTTATCTGAAATCATAAAATCACTAAAATTGAATGTTATCCTATAAAATAGTCATAGAAATTTTGTTCCCTTGAACTTCAGGCCGTACGAGGAGATTTTCAATACCTCTTGTCTTTCATATCTCATTATATATTATATTTTATATTTTCGTTTTCAAAGTCCAAACTATCGATATGAACTGCTCAACATGATATCCATACTAAAATATACTTAAGAATGAAACATTTTTACTATTTTTTAAGATATGCAACAAAATCACTGTTTCTGGACCAATATCTTAAAAGTACATTTCTTCAAAAAAAATCTTAAAAGTACATGATATCCATACTAAAATATACTATCGATCCGAACTGTGATTTTGTTATCTATCTTAAAAAAATAGTAAATTTTTTTTAAAAATTATAAAATTTTATTCCGAAGTATGTTTTAGTACGGATATCATATTGAGCAGTTCAGATCGATAGTTTGGACTTTGAAAACAAACATATAATTTATGAGATATGATGAGGTATGAAAGTCATGAAGTATTGAAACCCTCCTCATTTTGAAATAGCTGTTTAGTGACTATTACTTAAACATAGTTTCTTAATTCAAAAGTATAGTTTTAGTGACTATTAATTAATTCTTGCGAGCACCGATTTCTTAACCTGGATTAAAATCATCTTTGTTAGTCTCTTTCGGTATGAATTCTTAATTCCTATTCGGATCTCAAAATACTGCTATCTATAAACTTGTTAGTATATATTAAAATTTAATTCAAATTGTGTTCCGAATATCCCCCTAGCAGATGCTTTTTAAATTTACCGAAGTTAAGTGTGCCGACATTTTCATTAATATCCAAAGTTTAATAGAAATTAATTAATATACCCATATTCGTTGGGAAGTTATAAAAATATCCATACCGGCCATTGTCTGACTGGTATCCAATTTAATCCATTATCGGCCAGAAAATAACCGGTACCCAAATTTTTTTTTTAAATATGGTACCAGCCATTTAATGACCGGTACCCAATTTTTTTTTTGTAGAGACTATGAGAAAATGGTTATAAAATTCCAATTTTTTGTTAAAATTCAATTTTTTTTAATATTTGTTAGATTACTTCTTTTGATATATAATTAGCATATTTAAATAAAATACGCTAAATTACTTGAAATTATGTTAAATTACGCTAAATTACAATAAATTACGTTAAATTATACCGAAATACACAAATTACAATAATTACAAAATGAAAGATACTCAATTTTAGAATGTTGGTTATTGTTAAATTAAATTCACTAGCCGCATGTGAACACTAAACTACGTTATTGTCAAAGTTAAAAAAAAAACGTTGCTTTCGTGCAAAAGCACTGATGATGCACTGATGTTTTATGCACGGCCTAACGACGACAGAAGTGCATCGATGTTTTATTGCAAAAACATCAGCGACGCACCGATATTTTTTTTAGCACTACCCTTCTTAATTGCCAATGCTAAGTCTAATAAACATCGATGTTTCATTACAAAAACATCAACGACGCACCCATATTTTTTTAGCACTGCCCGGCTAATAAAACATCGATGTTTCATTGCAAAAACATCGAGTGCACCGATACATGCAACGATGTAACACACGCATCCAATCAAATGCATTTGTTTGATCTTAGCCAAATCGAGTGCAAACTTCAATCCGAGTTCCTAAGACTTTTTCTTCTAGCCAACTATGCTATGACCATCCTAAAAAAAAAAAAAATTGGGTACCGGCCATTACCGTATTAAAAAAAAAAAGGTTTGGGCACCGGTCATTTTTGGCTGATAATAGATTAAATCGGGCACCGCTCAGAAAATGACCGGTATATGTATTTTTATAACTTTCCAGCTGATCTGAGTATATTAATTAATTTATATTAAACTTTGGATATTAATAAAAATGTCGGTTAAGTGTGGGTCCGGCCGATTTACTTCTTCACTATTCTTCGAAACAATCAGACAAGCATAAGACAAATGCAATGGGCCTTTTCCAATCAAATGTACGGCTTGATTAGGTAAATATGAAATTGTAGCAGCCCAGTGTCATGTCTTGGGCCTTTTCTATCAGCGAGGACAGATTTATTAAAGAAAATTAAACATGGGATGAATTATGAAAACAATCTGTACAGTAACAGCCCAACAGGGGCAGGGAATTCATATCAACTAAGATAGCAGAATATTTTTGTTTAGATCCGGACCATAAAATCCACACAAGTGTTAACTGTTAAAGGGGTTATGTGTATTTTATTCGAATTGAATTGGCAAGGATTTTGATCGGACGGTTTGGATTTAAATTTGCTTATTTATAACTAAGACTTTTCATATTAATATATATTAATTGACTGAGGCTATGGTACTATGCATAGTGCAAATTAATCCGTACTATGGACCAATATTATTATTTTCAAAATTCAATATAAAACGTACACACGTCTCCACATAAAATATACCAACAAACTAAATTTTATACTTTATAATTTTTTTTACTATTTGTTTCTAATAAACATGTCTCCACGTAAAAAAAATGTAAAATTTTATCTACAGATACATTTTTTCACAGAGAACACGTTGAATGATTTAAATCAATTATTTGAACTTTATAAATAAATATATTGGTCTATAACATAGATCGATATGAGCTTGCATGGTACCACAACCTCACTCTAAAATTATTATAACTACGATTTTGTATCAAAAACTTTCTTTTACGTTAATTATGGTTCTGGATGATTTAAATATGATAAGTTTCTATAACTAAGATTTTTCAGTTTATAGATTTGACTTCCCATAATAATAATTTTCTAAAACCATTGGACCACGTCCATGTGGATTAATAATAGAGGATGAGAATCGGACTTCTATTTAAATACAACAATACACAAGGTTAACTTGAAAACATTGTTTGTACCAATATCCTATTTCCCATTTCTTGCAAGCAAAGGTATTCTATTCTTTCCTTGCCCCTGTCCTTTGTCGCAAATCCGAACTCACTGCCCCTTTCTGAGCCCGATCCGTACAACCTAGGGTTAGGGTTTTCAGTCCGATATCTCCATGGGCGGAGGCGAAGGAGATTCCGGCGACGAAAGCGGTGCACCTGCTGCCGTAGCGACTGTACACATAAGGTGTTCGAATGGGAACAAATTCTCCGTTCAGACGGAGCTTGATGCGACGGTTAGGGCTTTTAAGACTACCGTCGCAACCAGCTGTGACGTACCAGCTGAGCAGCAGAGGCTGATCTACAAGGGTCGGATTTTGAAGGACGAACAGACTCTCTCTAGCTACGGTACACTTTATATATTTGTAATTTTTCTTTTCAACTAATTAAATTGCTTTAGATTGGTTAGGATGCTGAGAATTCTGTGGAACATGCTATGCTAGTTTTTATTTGAACTTTTACGAAATTACATCGTTTGGAGCAGATCCGTTTCTGATCTGTAGTCTTCTCTGTATACATCTTCTGATAATTTTTGGAAAAAAAGTGTATTGCCTTTTATCTCAGTAGTCCAGTGCCTGCAGGATGCAATGGGAAGATGCAATTTATAACTAGATGGCAATGATTCAAGTTATTCTAATTAAATTTTTTTACCTTAACAAACACAAAGTAATCATACATAATAAAAAAGACTGTTGTATATATAAGATATATAGGAGTTGGGATTGGGATTGGAGTAAGAGAGGATATGATGCATGAGACAGGGTGAAGGTCGAAACTAGTAATTTAGAAGATGATGTATGGTTATGATATACTTAACTTCATAAACCACATTTTGTGTCGCTATATTTGCTGTTTAGATTTCTTGAATTATTTCTCCTATAATAAGGTGTTACATGAAATGTTCAACCACACTTCTGAGAGGAAAATAAACCAACAAAGATAAATGTTAGGTAAAGCTAATTTTTGTCAGCCCTTATTTGATGCCGGTCCTTTTCTCAGGAATGGAATTTCATTTTGTAGTTATCAAAGGTATTTTGTAGTTTTCAAGCAAGGCTTGGAGGCTAGAGAGTTGCATATATTAAAACAAGTATTGGGTAGTAGCTTTCTATCATTAGATCTTTCTTACAAGCAAGGAATTTGTTTTTGTCAATAAAATGTGAACGAACTTTTAATATTTCTATAACAATTTGTGTTGAATCATACCGTAAGAACATTTTTGCATAGCCATGTGTTTTGTTGGGTAATAATATAGCCTTTCCATCTCTATTTTAAAATTTATTCTGGATATAAAACTTTACATATTAAGCACAGAGGTTATAATTTTTCCCTGGCCGGTGTCCACACCAGAAACTGGGGTACGACCAAGGAACTATCCATGACCCATTACTACTAGCGGGGGACAAGCCACGTGAACCTGTTTTTTTTTTTTTTAATAAAATGTCCTTAATATATATATGTAATTCTTCCGGAGGAGGTAGATAATGGTTAATATAGAATTAAGAGGGTCACAGAGTCTTTGCCCAACATGTCATACTTATTAAACAGAACTGCACTTTCATTTAATTACAATTGGATTTAGGTATGGAAGACTTCTTGGCATAGTTATAGTGACAATCAATCGGAGTTTTACCGATGTTGTTACCGGAAGAGATATCAGTAAAATACTTTTATATGTCCAACTTAACGTTTATGTGAAAATATCTATTTTCTAGTTCCTGACATTTCCTAATTAAGAACAAATTGTCCTGATAATTTTTATATGCTTCTCTCTTTTCTTTTTTAACAAATAGTCATTTTTTGGTGATGTTGATCAGGTGTGGAGGCAGATCACACAATCCACCTAGTCCGAGCTTCACCTCCAATGAACTCACCTAATACCACAACGACAGCCAACCAGGGAGCAGCAACACAGGCACCTAATAGTGGATCTTCACCAGCAGCTGGCACGGGAGGCTTCCCATTTCCTGGACTTGGTCTAAACAGTCAAGGCTCAAACAACTCCGGCCTCTTCGGCAGCCTACCCGACCTTGACATGATGCAGCAGCAGCTGAGCCAAAACCCTGGCATGATGCGTGACATCATGAACACCCCTGCCATACAATCATTAATGAACAACCCTGATTTAATGCGCAATATCATCATGAACAACCCTCAAATGCGGGATATTATTGACCGCAACCCTGACCTGGCCCACATTTTAAATGACCCCAGTATACTTCGACAGACTCTGGAGGCTGCACGAAACCCAGAGCTGATGAGAGAAATGATGCGAAACACTGATCGTGCCATGAGTAACATCGAGTCATCTCCTGAAGGTTTTAACATGCTAAGGAGGATGTATGAGACAGTTCAGGAGCCGTTTTTGAATGCCACTACAATGGGTGGAGATGCAGATAGTGGTGCTAACCCATTTGCAGCGCTTTTTGGTAACCAAGCTGGAAACCGTGCAGGGACAAATCAGGCCCCTAACACGGCAAGTACTGGTTCTAATCCTGCTAGTGCTTCTCCTGCCCCTAATACCAATCCACTTCCAAATCCTTGGAGCACAAATAGTAAGTTTGTATATTTTAAAATATATTTTTCCTTTTCTACTGTAGATTTTGAATGAACTAGATATGTTAGTCAAAAAGAGGAACTTTATTAAACATATAGCTAGTGAATGTCAAGTATACATAAGATAAAAAGAGAAGATGCTTCAAGAGAAGTTTGGTGACAACTGACCATATGTATAACTGAAGGACTTTCAAGCAACACTTAACCTGAAGTTATGAGCGTTTCAATTGTTTACCAATTCTCATTTCTGTGTGTCTTGTATTGGTTCACACCAATTCTCATTAGCAAATTTCTGTGTATCTTGTATTTCTGAGCTGATATCTTGTATATGTGGAACACTAGCAAATTTGGTCTACTGCTCATACTCCTCCAGGTTCTTTTGAGTTTCTTTTCTGTTTTGGTACTCCCCAGATTCGCCTAAATTTTGAGTTTATGGTTAGTAATCATTGCTTGATTACTTGACTCTGCCAGTCTGATATTTAACTGTTCATATCATCTACAAGAGTGGAATTCTGGTATGGTTACATGGTTGATACTTTGCTTGATCGCTATAAATCTGCATATGTCACAGCTGGAGCGGCACAGACAGGTACGAGGTCAACTACAGGTAGTGAAACTCGAGGCACACCAGCTGGTGGATTAGGTGGGGCCGGCATGCCTGATCTGACAAGCTTGCTTGGTGGGGGCATGCCTGATCCCTCACATTTCAATCAACTCCTGCAAAATCCGGCCATGATGCAGATGATGCAAAACATGATGTCTGATCCCCAGACTTTTCAATCAGGTAAATTATGTAATCCTGTTTTGCATTTTGAAGCATTGACGCTGACAGTACTGGATATACCAATTTTCTTTTTCCATGGAAGTCCATTATCCTGGAATCTAGTTCCGAATTGGCTTTTTCAGCCAGCGTTGCAAGTTGGTTTTAATGTGTTTAAGCCTTGATTGAGCTCATAAATCTCCTCGCTTAAGCAATAAGCAATAGAGGAACATATAAAATTATGCAGGACAAACTAAACTGGAATAAGTGGTATGCAAGTGCTACCCGGTTCTGGTATTTCCATCTTCTCTTTAAAGGAGAATTACACACAAGCAAATTAGATTCATCATAAGAGGCTTTTTGTTTAGAAATCAAGAAATATAGATCTTCTAGTCGTTGTGGTGATTAATGCTTAGCTTCTGTCCTTAACTGCATTTTACTTGTTTTGCTAGTTGCTTGGCTTCAATCCCACTTTACGTAGCTTGTTGGATACAAACCCTCAATTAAGGGACATGATTCAGAACCCTGACTTCATTCGCCAGCTAATGTCTCCTGAAACCATGCAGGCATGTTTATATATTATGTACCTTTTGCAAATGAGGAGGGTTCAAATGCCTCCTTTTTTTGTGCCTCCATCATGCCTCCACTTTTCAATTATTTAAAAACAAAAATACTAAAATTTATATGTCGAAATAAACCGTTAGATGTGATCTGTATTATTTTTTCTAATTATCACTTTTTGGTTTTTGCTATTATATGAATCACCGTCCAGAAATTATCCACATCAGTGTATTTTTTGCAAGCTCTTGATACCAATCAGAACAGTCAAAATGTCATAATCTTTTATGAATGCATAGAGAAAATGATATAGATCATATCTAACAGTTTTATTTTTGACATTTGAATTTTAAATTTTGAGTTATTTAAGTTCTAAAAATGTAGGCATATGATGTAAGCATAGAAAATGGAGGCTACTTCAACCCTCTTTATAAGTAGTGACTGACATATACTTTGTATTATAAAACAGGCTAATTGAGTTGATAAATGACCATTTGTTGATTTTTTCTGATGTCTAGTAATTAAGAAAAGACACTTGAAGGTTTTAGATTGTTCCATCAAGTTAGGACAGTAGATCCGAATCTGTTATTTGCTTGATATAGTTCAATTTGTGTTCACTCCAAGATAAAGAAAAAGTGCTCTTATAATAGAGTAGTAGTCGATAATCTACTCTTGACTGTGAGTTGTTGTTGCATGTAGTCAAAATGTTGTGAGATACACTACTCCGACTATAAAGTATTATTTGCATGTAATCCTGAAAATGTTTGGTGAGATGCAAATATGAGATATGCGGGGGGTCACGAGTATTACATGTTATGGACTTAATTTTAAATTAACCTGCATTTTTGCACCCATATCTTTATGCAATGCTCATTGTTGTTTATTTTTTCGTTCAGCAAATACTGAGCTTGCAACAGTCTCTCCAAGGGCTTGCACAGTTAGGTCGGCCGCAATCAGGCCAGTGAGTATTGTTCCCTACACAGATTCTTTATAATTAATTAATTAATTTTTTTTTTATGATCAATCTTATAATTGTTGTTACAATTTATCTTCCAGGGAACAAAACCCGACTGATAGTGGCGCAGGTATACATTTTAGTTCTTTATGCTCATACTCCAATAATGTAGAAATATAGTGCACATGGTTTTGTTTGCCCATGCTTAGCTTGTTCGATTGCTATACCATGATTGGTTAAAACAGTTAATTCATAGTCCTTGTTTCAGTCAAGAGGCCATTTAAAGTTATGAAGCAGTCTTATCTTTTTATTTTTTGTGGATCTGTATCAACGCATATAGTTTTAAGTTTTAACCATCTAGAGTTGGTATAATTATAATATTACTAGCATATTAAAGTGGGTACCAATATGTACTAGTTTTTTTTAAACCCTGGGATCAACAAGTCAATTACCATATTGGTATATACAAAATGTGCTGCATTGCCTGTTATCTCCATATTTGCATTTTTGTTGATATTGGATTGACTCTACCTATCTAACAGTCTTATATTGACAATGAAGAAACAAATTATCCTAATTTACTAAAAGTAGTTTTTCAATGCATACACTTGTTGTTGTAAAAAAAAGTCCCGGGAGCTGGACTTGGGGGAAATGCTAATCTAGAGCTTTTGAGGAACCTCTTTGGTGGACTTGGTGCAGGTGGTTTTGGTGCTCCAGCTAATCAGTCTAATGGTAAGTGTTTTCTGATCCTTTTCCCTCTCCTTAGAATCTGCACTGTATCAGCAGAGGTTGGTGGGTTAGTAAGTACCTGAAAGTCTCCAGTTAATACTGGACTATGCATGAGCCACCAAGTCAAATTGGGGTCGAGATTGATGAAAATTGAAGCCCAAGTCCGTGCACTCTTTTTTCATTGGAAGAACTGTTACTCTCTGTTTCTTTGGTATGAAGGACACCTGTTTTCCTTTTTAAATGTTTTCAAACCAATTTACTACGAGTTCACTTGTATTATTGAGAGGATAAATTGGGTCAATTTTGGAGCTCGATTTCTCAATTGATTGATTAATTAGTTAAAATTGAGAGCACGCCCTAGTATGAGGGTGCTGCCTTTTAAACTGAATACTAAGATCCCTGTTAATTGGGTTTATGTTTTCTTCTTCTCGATTTTTTCAGTGCCCCCAGAAGAATTGTACGCAAATCAGCTCACACAGTTGCAGGAAATGGGTTTCATAGACACACAAGAGAATATTCGTGCATTGATAGCCACATCTGGAAACGTACACGCAGCGGTCGAAAGACTTCTGGGTAATTTCGGTCTTTAGGTATCGTAGTTGATACATATATGAGTACTAGCTGTTTGATTACCCTTGTTATTGTATCCTTTGATCCGTGCTACCTTTTTTCAAAAATAGCTCATGAGATTTAATGACAAAAAGATTAAGGTTCCTGTTTTAAGATGGAAATAAATAGAGGGTTGGTTGGTTGATTTAAGGACATTGAAGTCGGCTTTCTGTTTTAGATCACCTGTATTTTTCTGCTTTGGATCGTTGTACATACACATATTTAAAGCCTTTTATTTTTTGTTTCTGTATAAGTGTGCATCCCTGCTTTTATGCTTCTGATGTGCCAAACTCAGAAATTTCAAGCCATATTGATTTTTGTAATCATCAAATCCTAAATTGTTTAATTTGTTTGAATCATTGGGAATCAAAAAGCTATCACAAGCAGCCCCCTGCTTGTAATTTATAAGAGGTGTAAGGTTTTGGCTTGTTAAAAAGTTGCTTATGTGACACATCATCTAATTCTGGCCACTTAAATGTTCGTACTTGACTGTTGCATTATCATTATTGTACGATGTGTGTTTATCTATTTCAGTTTAAAAATTAATTCTAAACTTATTTTTTAAGATAAAATGCATATTAGCTTATTGTGATGAATTTTTGTTTGAATAAAAAAGAAACACTTGTTATTTTGAATTTATAAATTATTGGAGTATCTTATAATATATACATGGCAATTTTATGATACATGAATTGTTAAACACTAATTTAGAACGAACATTTGCCTATATACTTTATGAAAAATTAGTTAAAAATGTTTTTGATGCATCTTGGAAGTCGGGACTATTCATTTTACAAAATGACGATGAGTCCGGCTAGCGTGTTATCGGGTATATATGACAAGCTGTGATATCGTCTTAAAAGTCTATCAAATAGATTTCAAATAACAAATTTAAGTTGGTAAAATCGATCTACTTCATAAGTGATGTGTTTACATGTAAAATTTACAAATTTTCAAACTCATTTCGTACAAAGTCAAGATGTAAAATAATGAAGATTTGTGAATTAATTTTAATGCATTTATTTTCATCATTATTTGACCACTTAATTTTATACTAAATGAATTTGAAATTTTATAAATTTTGCATATAAACGTATCACTTTAATAGATCGGTTTCAACAGTGCGAATTTGTCGTTGGAAGTCTAGTGATAGGTTTTCGAGATGATAGCATGGCATGTCGCTGTACAACTAATAGCACGCCGGCCACTCCCAATGATGATTTCAGTTCAATTTTATTTTGAAAATATACTCGTAACGAGAAGTGTCATTCAGGAGAGAAGAGCTTCATTAGTAAGAAGTCTAAATCTGTGGACGAGCCTTTACCAGGATTTTTCAGGCGTTGTCTTTGGATATGAGGCCCCAGCAGAAAGCGCGCTCCTTTTATTGTGGCATAGCAAAATACAAAAGCATATAAACACCACAAAGAACCTCACGACGAATTATCGACTCATTTTGTTGGTTCCGGATGCAATTCCATAAGATATGGTGGGGATTACCACATAAAAAAATTTCCTGTCTTTTTTCTTGTTTTTATATTAGAAGCCCGTAGGTAACCCACGACCCATTAGTACTGTGGTCTGTGGGCCTATCTCGTGGTATTATCTCGAACCCGCTCTCCTTTTCCCGGGTTTCCTTTTTACTTTTTTCCTCTTTATGCGGGACTTAAAAAGCGCTGTCTGGGGATTAAGCGAGTGCGTATCCTCTGAGATATCTCATATTTTGCGTGACCAACGTGTCCGGTTCCTATTCGGGGATAGCGCGGGGCCCAGTATTATTTTAGCTTTGTTTTTCTGTAAAGTCACGCAAAATATGAGATATCTCAGAGGATACGAATTCGATAAGCAAGCGTATTAAGTTAGGCACGCGCTCCAAAGCCGGAGATAGACACGTGGAGGTATGAATCTGCGACACGCCATCAGTGACCAGTGGTTGCAACTTGCAAGATCTCTTATAGAAAAGGCCAAATATAGGAAGATAAAAAGATCAGGTTGCCACTCCTACTCTGACGTCGTCAAAATTTTATGAATCCGACTCCGCTGCTCGCCAAATAGGCGAGCAGGACCCTGCTTTTTAAAATCAGACGGTTGAGTTTTTTTTAAGCACGGATCTCAACACAGATGAACGGTTCGATTTAGAATAGCAGGGTCTGCTCGCCTATTTGACGAGCAGCGGAGTTGGTTCCAAATTTTATGGGCGTAAATATGGGATAAAAAAAAGAAAAGATCAGATTGCCACATCCTAATTTTCAAAATTTTAAGTTTCTTCAGCAAAATCTGGGATTTTGCTATCATCAGGCTTAATAACCAATTATTAATAAAGAACATCTACATCATTCCTGCAACTTAAATGAGTTTCTAAATAACTATTAATTACTTTTTAAAATTTAAAGTATGTAAAATTTTAAACTCTCATATTTCTAAAATAATTTTAGAGTTTCTATTAAATCACATCAGTAATAAATTAAAAAAGAAATAATTTGAGCCAATCAGTTGGTCAACGTGGATTTTAAAAACAGTTTCTTAATAAGAAATTTTCATACATAGTTTTTAAATAAAAAATCTCATTGCCACATCAAATTAGAAACTCTAATAATACGAGAGATGTAGATGCTCTTAGCAGTCAATTAATAATATAATGTGGTGGGTAATTTCTGTTTTTTTTATAATTTTAGGGTACCAATTGATGTGAGTTGTATTATATTAAGAACCAATTGCGCTTAGGTCCAGTATATCTTCAAGTTAAGGAACCAAAAATACAAATTCAAATTCTTAACCTGTGTTTATCATACAATTGTTTACTAGATTTTTACTCACTCATATGCTAGAATATTTTAGGAATTCAAATCCTCCTAGGTACCTGACTCAAGCAAATTACAGCTGGCCGACCCAAGTTACATGACACGAATCTCAAAACAAACCCTCTACAGTTCCAATAGGCACCGGATTGAGTTTAATCCAGATAGAATTAATCTGGACCAGCCAGCTGTAATTTGCTTGAGTCAATACCTGCGAGGATACTTGTCCATATTTTAGAGCAGAACCAGCATTTTATTTGGTAACGATACATCCAAAGTCCTGGAAGCTGAGTCGGAGTAGAATGTCCAAGAACATGTGGGGGGTCTTCTTTTTCTCGGTATGTTGGATCTTATGAAAAGATCGCAACTTAACAATCTTTGAGAACACAAAGGCAAACGCATGGAGTGCAGCACATAGAGCTTGGGCTGAAGCGGTACTATGGATGAAACACTGCTAAAAACAAAACACTGCAGCTTACCATTCGCATTTCTTTTTAATTTCAATTTCGTTTCTTGTTGATGGATGTAATACTGATAGCCACTATCGGTTTTTCAAAAAAAAAAAAAACGATACATCCAAAGTCCAGACTATTTATTTGCGCCACAAAAAGAAGCCTATGGAGGTCGTTTGTTTACACAGCCAAATGTGAAAAGGATTCTCAAAGCCTATATTCCCTTCTAGTTTGTTCCCACATGCCACAGTATTATTATTGTGCTTATCATCAATTACACCCAATTTTTCTGGACAGTTGAGAATTGAGGGTCTGTGGATAAGAATTGTTAACCGTCTTATATGGCAAATGACATTAACAAGGAAAAAAGCGTTGTACAATAATTTCCTATCAATCTGGTTCACAATATTTAATGTAGACCAGTATCTGCAGTGATATGGACCCCACTTTTAGAATAAACTCGGTTTGTATTTGTTGCTGTGTAGAACAGTTCCAGCCCGAGAGAGATTAGTTATCACCCGGTGAGTATTGACCCAGAACTTCATCCTGATATCTCGGCCCCACAAGATCACAGATAACAATACAAGGTTTTCTTGACTTTTGAAAACTCGAAAAAACAGGATACAGTATACGATAGATCCAACCGTTGATCAAGGATTTACACGAATCTTGAACCAATAATGGTCGGTCGATAGTTAATAAAGCCCCTTAATTTCTTTGTAGCGAAACTGGATACAAACACAAAAGTCCCCTCTTTATAAATTCTCAGTTCCCACACAAAAACTCGACAAGTTTCTGGCGCGTAGGTGTTTCTGGCGAGGAGAGAGAACCATACATAGTTAGAGGCCTGGGCAGCCGTTGCCGAGCCTTTGAAAGAAACGAAAAGCATAGTCTGAGAAGAACTAAGATTCGCCATGGATCCGTACAAGGTACAGCATCTGTTCTTGCATCCCATAGTTCTTTGCTTAGTTCATGATTGTTTATTTAATCGGAGGTAAAATAGTTGCATTAATTTTGAGGATCGCAGGAGTCGTTTTCATTTTGAAGTTGTGATAGTGATGGTTGGTGATTGCAGTTAGAATTGGAGGGTGTTGTGATCGTTGATTTAAAAATTTGAGCATTACAAAATTACTAGTCTGAAACTCTGAATCGTAGTTTTAACTAGTTTTGTCAATTTCTTTTTCGTTCTTAGATGGTTCGCGTTCTTCAAGCATTATCTGCCAATTTTCATTGTGTTATTCTGATTGAGTTTTTTGAATGTCTACCATAATTTAGTTTGGTGTATGTAGTCTGATTTCGAATTTGTGCAAAGCGTTGCTTTTGGTACTTCACCTCTTTAGGAAGTAGAATTTTAGAGAATTTAATATTAATAGTTGGCATGGAGCTTTACATGTAGATGGAGCGAAGGATCTATTTTAGACTTTTTTAGTGGTCTGAGGAAAGAGGAAAACAATACTCACAATTAGGACGAAGGATAATATAGTTCATCACAGGAAAAAAAAAAAAAAAAAAACCTATTCAAGGAACAATTGGATGTTGAGTAGAAGTGAAGATTTTTTTTTATATATATAACATTTGAATTATAAGAAGAGTCGATTGATTGGGGCCTCATTGAGGAGAGACAAGGTGAATGAATGAAAATTAATATATTAAAACTCATACCTTCACCTTTATTTTAGTACATGCTGTAATAATTATTCTGGAGGTGCAAATTTTAGCAGTGAAAATGCCTGATAAAGACTAGAATATATAGATATTTACTAAGTTTGTCTACATGTGATGGTAGACAAACTTCATACCAGGTAGTTATGCAAATAGTGCTTGTGGGAGGGCATGCAAGAAATTCATGGTGTACAAAGATTGAGTGATTGAAATTTGATATAGCACAGTTTTTGTTGTCAAGGAAGGGGAGAAATTTTGCTCTGTTGGGGCTGTTAAACTGTTTATATGGGCGTTGAAATTATCAACTATAAATTTCACGTCCCCAATCAACTAAATTCCATGTCCATAAGCATGTTTTGAATCCATTTAACTGTTGGTGATCACTTGACGCCATATCAAACTGGCTCTGCCACTTTTCTAAGATGGTAAATCTATTATCATTGCCTGTCGTCTTGTCAACAATGAGCTCTGACGTTTCATTGTGTATTATAATAATAAATGTTATTAATGGGCTAATGTTTATGTGCAGTACCGCCCAGCGAGTGCTTTCAACTCCCCTTTCTGGACCACCAACTCTGGTGCTCCTGTCTGGAACAACAACGCTTCTCTTACCGTTGGCTCCCGAGGTGATTTTCCTATTAGCCCTTACATGATTTACTTGGTGCTTATTATTTCTTCTTTATCTTATGGTGTGGGTGTTGATACTTCCAACTTTGTTGCATTATAACTGTATGGTTCACATCCAAAATTTCTATTTTCAAACTGGTCACAGCATTCTTCCAACTCTATTTATGTACTTAATAATCCAGATTCTGCCTATACTGATGCAACCCCAGAATAATGATAGAGCATTCTCATGAACTGCACCTGTACCATCATTTACCACCTCAAGGGTATATTCCCAGAAGCAAAATCTTTAGTCATTATTGGGTGGGCAAATAATTGATATAAATCATAAATACCTCTTCTCAGCAGTTGACTTAGGATCTCTAAGAATAGCCTTAACATGACAGAGACCTTGAAACTATATTTTCCGATAAGATTGTTTATGTATATGTATTTTTTTATATTGTGAAGGTCCCATTCTACTTGAGGATTACCACCTGGTTGAAAAGCTTGCACAGTTTGACCGTGAACGCATCCCTGAGCGTGTCGTCCATGCTAGGGGTGCCAGTGCCAAGGGTTTCTTTGAGGTCACGCATGACATCTCTCACCTCACCTGTGCTGATTTTCTTCGTGCACCTGGTGTACAGACCCCAGTGATTGTGCGTTTCTCCACTGTCATTCATGAACGTGGCAGCCCAGAAACTTTGAGGGACCCTCGTGGCTTTGCTGTAAAGTTCTACACAAGAGAGGTGTGTCTGCTTATTTTTTTTTTTTCTGTTGTAGATCTTCCCTTATGATACTTATTAGAGAAGAAGTGTAACTTAAATTATAATTCTCTGATTCTAAAAAAATTGTGCTGGCCTAGCCCGACATATACTTATTTTTGTTGTTCTATGTCAGTCATCAGGTTATATGATGGTTTTAAATACTGACTGTATACCAGCTGGAACTAATTACAACAAAAAAAAAAAAAAAAAAAAAAAATTGTAACTTGGATTAGTGATCTTCTTTTGTGATTTTCAGACATCCAAATACCCAAGTATTATTTGTGTCAAGTAAGGGAAGGATTTCAATAGCTTTGGAGGAAACCCTCTCATTCTTACCAAACCTTTTCTTGTGATTACAGGGCAACTTTGACCTGGTCGGCAACAACTTTCCAGTATTTTTCGTTCGCGACGGCATGAAATTCCCTGACATGGTGCATGCACTAAAGCCAAACCCAAAAACACACATCCAGGAGGACTGGCGCATCCTGGACTTCTTCTCTCACCACCCTGAGAGTCTCCACATGTTCACCTTCCTCTATGATGATATCGGCATCCCGGCCGATTATCGCCACATGGATGGCTCTGGTGTCAACACCTACACCCTCATCAGCAAAGAAGGCAAGGCTCACTATGTCAAGTTCCACTGGAGGCCAACCTGTGGCGTCAAATCTTTGTTGGATGAAGAGGCTGTCATTGTTGGTGGTACGTTTTTAATTCTATCACTCTAATTTGTAGGTAGGTGTTTGCCAAAATGTGCATTTAAAAAAAAATGGAGTTTAGTTCAAGATTGTGTGAAGCAAAAATGTGCAATTTAAAAAAAAATTATTTTGGTTGCTATTGATACCTAGTTGTTTGGCAGTTACATCTGCATTTTATTCCAAGATGTACGTAAAAGGAAATATAATTGGAGTATTCAAAATTTAAATTATACGAATACAAATCATTTTACTGCATTGCTGCCAAGTAGAAAAATTGTTATGGAAATATATAGAAAGTTGAAAAAATATTTGTATTTCTAGAAATAATGCACTTGTAAGCTTCATTGGGGCTAAAGCCCATTCAAGGAGAGTGTCAGAGCAAGATTGACATCTCTTTTTCATATTAACAGTTACATCTTTTGCAGCAGAAGGAAAACAATTTAACCGTTTTGCACCATTTATATCCACCAGGTACCAACCACAGCCATGCAACCAAGGACCTGACAGACGCCATTGCAGCCGGTAACTACCCTGAGTGGAAGCTTTTCATCCAGACCATTGACCCAGATTACGAGGACAAGTTTGACTTTGACCCGCTTGATGTGACCAAGACCTGGCCTGAGGACATCATCCCACTCCAACCAGTTGGCCGCATGGTGCTTAATAAAAATATCGACAACTTCTTCTCTGAGAATGAGCAACTTGCATTCTGCCCCTCGATTGTGGTCCCCGGTGTTTACTACTCTGACGACAAGCTGTTGCAGACCAGGATTTTCTCATACTCTGACACCCAGAGGCACCGGCTAGGCCCCAATTATCTCATGCTACCTCCTAACGCACCCAAGTGTGCGCACCACAACAATCACCATGAGGGTTTCATGAACTTCATTCACAGGGACGAGGAGGTAAATTCTTATGATTTTCATTGTTCTATTGGTTGCGTACTTTGTTGTTGTTAAATGTATGTCAATTTTCAATGACTTTTCTGATCGGTTTTAGGTGAACTACTTCCCCTCGAGGTATGATCCCGTCCGCCATGCTGAGAGGTTCCCAATTCCTCCACGTGTTTTGACTGGCCATCGTGAGAAGGTAGAGTGTTCTTTTCTTTTCATGGGGAGATTTTTTAATGTTCCAAATTCGGCATGTGATTGTTAGACATTGTTACTTCTTAATAACACGAGTGGATTTACAATTTTTCCCTCCAATAGAGTTTAGTGCTGGACAAATTTGTTGTTTCTTCCTTCCATAATGAAACAGTTGTTTAAGTAGAATGGTGAACATATATGTCAATCTAACACGCAGAAAATTTGCAATATTATTTAAAGATAAACAAAAACAATCTTTTTTTTTTGCAATTGCAATTAAATTTAGGAAACTGAAACAATATCAACTTCTTGTGAAATGCAGGTAATGATTGAAAAGGAGAACAACTTCAAGCAGCCTGGGGAGCGTTACCGCTCTATGGATCCTGCAAGGTATTTGTCTTATTCTTAACATTGAAATTTACTGCGAAGTTAAGCAGTGTTGTTTTCTTAATTAAAGATGCACATTTCTTTGACTTGTTATGAAATGGTGGGTGTTTTGACAGGCAAGAGAGATTCATCAAGAGATGGGTAGCATCCTTGTCTGATCCCCGAGTTACCCATGAAATTCGCGCCATTTGGGTCTCCTACTGGTCTCAGGTTTGTTTTTGCCTTAATTCTTTCTCGCTTTTCAATTATTGTTGTTGCAAAGAATGCCCCTACTCGCATATTGGGTCATATAAAATTCTAAGCAGATTGGCAAAAATATATACGGTTACTAAATTGAACATCGGATAAGCAAGTCATAGACTCATAGTTGAAACCAAGGATCAAATCACTGAATTTCTTTATTATTGAAGTCCGAACAACATGAGGTTCATTATGTACCAGATTGTGCTGTGATCATCAAATGATTTGTAATGTTGGTCCTAGGGGTGTCAATGGTACTCTTTTATTCATTTACCTGACCTGTACCGTATCCGATAAGACGGATATGGGTAAGATTTTTTTTCATAAACTTATTGGGTACGGATACGGGTAAAGATTTTTTTCGTCATCTAGATGGGTAAGGGTACAGATAAAGTCTATTTCGTACCCGTTACCTGATTGGGTAATTAAAAAAGTTATATAAATTATATATATTAATAAGCATTGAAAAGTAATTTACTTGGTTTACTTACGCTTAGCATGATCAAATTTTTTTTTTCAATAAAGTACTATACGTGTGTGAAATGAATGTATATGTTTTAATGTTTTATTTAATAAATAATAAAAATAATTATTTACCCGCTACCGTTTCGTTATCCGACAACCTTAACGGGTAAGGGTAGGGTACGGGTAAGATAATTTGAAGCTGGTAAGAGTAGGGTATGGGTAAGGACAATTTGTAACGGGTACGGATATGAATGCTTCCACCCGACCCTTACCGTATCCATTGACACCCCTAGTTGGTCCTAATAAAACTTAACAATTTATATTTTTTTTCCTTCTAAATTTTTTGTTCTTATACATTGAAGTTTGAGAGACCAACTGCTAAAAGAAAAAAAAAAAATTAATAAGAATTGCTTCCTGAATTGGCACCAATTTGTTGATGATTGATGCAAGTAATTAACAGTAGAAATAAATTGGCACCAATAACTTGGTAGCCGCTACCAAGCATTCTCAAAAAAAAAAAAAAAAAAAAAAAATTAACAGTAGCAATATAATTCCTTGGCACCAACGAGTTTTTCCTCATACAGCCTCTTTGATGCAAATTTTATTTTTTCTATTTCGTGCAGGCCGACAAGTCTCTTGGACAAAAGCTTGCTACATATCTCAATGTGAAGCCAAGCATGTAAGGTGTTATTTCATAAGCAACTGGAGGAAAAAATGCAATTTATTTGCAAGGAACTTTATAATGTCAGCTATACCAAAGATACCTGAGTTCATTAACTGAAGGTGGAGACGCTTAATTTATTCGCATGTATTTGGTATAGTGTTGTAATAATATTATCAACATGCAGACTCTGGATGTTGTTTTGGCATTATATTAATTAGTTTTATTAAAATTAATAATAATATATCCATACGGCATCCCAAAATGTTTTTGAGTAAAGATTGTTTTGGTATGAACTACATTAGTTTAAATTGCTTTTACTATTTAGTTCAAAATGCAATAATTGATGCTGAAAACATATACATAGCGTGATAATCATATTAGGTTGGTAATTATAGTTATAAGTAGAACGAAATTACTTATTGCACAAGTTGATGGTCTTTGTTTCTCTTTTTAAGAGGGATGATTATTTTTCATGCGAAGGGTATTTTCAGTTTTCTGTACTTCATTTCCCAATGGATGGAAAATGTTGCCCAAGTGTTAAGTTAGCTGTCTGTAGTTGTTTAAGCCTAATTAAAGGTCTGTTAGATGTCCGTAGAATTTAATGGGATTGGATTCGTACACAAATCTATATGTATAATAAATACGGGAACATGTCGGTGAGAATGTTAAGTTGTCCCTTCATAGCAAACATTTTCTTTTGAAGAGTGATGAAAAAATAACCTGTTCCATGTTTTTACCAATGATTAACATCAAAGTGATCAAGTCTCAAAACCAGCATTCATACAAGTAATTTATCGGGTGCGAATCTGCTGCGACTAAGGGATCACAGGGTTCTGCAATTCTAATCCCAACCATTCAAACAATAAAACTCAGAATTTTTTTGATAAGTCAGTTTTTTTGCACGAATCTCAAAACATGTGAACGGTTAGGATTGGAATCGCAGGGATCTTGAGATCCCAGAGGATCGCAGCAGATTTATTTCCGTAATTTATCTGACAAAGAGTGGCAGAAGGCAGGCTACAGAGTACTCAAATATTATTATTTGTCAGCGAACAATAGAAGAGAAAATACACCAACATATATATAGTGTCGCATTTTGTCAACTTCTATCATGTAGTCTGGTTTTGTGGGAATACTTACCCAAACCAATTAAGAGCAATGATTTTCGTCAAAAGAAAAAAGAAAAAAAAAAACAATGATTTTTTTTTTTGATGAAAAAAAGAGCAATGATCACCTGATCAGTCAAAAAAGTTTGTACGAATAGTTTCCTGTAACGCACAAAATTCCTTGGAAGATGGAATCCCATAAGCTCGGAATGCCCTTGTGTGGTAAACAGGCTATAACAAGGTATATATATTTTGATTAGAATAAAGCACGAAAATGATAGCAGCAGAAACAGCTGTTAAAGGATTTGTCAAAATATGACTTGTTGGAAACCATCAATTGCTCTGAATTAGGCACGTTTCACAATTTAATGAGTCCACTTATTTGATGGGACTATTCTTTTTCAAAGCTCCGTGTAGTTACTTTTATCTTTTGTTAAGCTGACTTCCAATATTTTAATTCAAATATTTGATTGCCACCTTAGAAAATAATAAAGTTTTTTTTTAAGTTTCTATGATTGGATGCAGCTGTTAATTACTTTGACTCAGAACTTTAATCTGATTTTTTTTTTCATTTGTAACTTCTAGTTAATAGGGTAAAACTGAAATTAATTAGAGCAGGAAGTGTTTGTTTTTTCACTAAAATAATCTTCAAAAGAAAATTTCTCAATGAAACAAGGTGTGACAGCTGAACCAGATCTAGTTCAACAAAAGCAAACAACTGAACCAGATTTCCAACCTTAGTCTTGTTGGAGATTTAATATAAGAATAATCATTCTTGTACCCGCAGTTGAGTACCCGCATTGTACCCGCAGTTAATCCCGTGGCGATTAACTTCCATAACTGTAAGGTTGCGGTTCCCACAACTACCGATTAACTAACAATGTTATCGGACCTTCCAGTTTGAATTTCATATATTCCTTTCTCTTCGTTTTTTCCTTTTTCGAAGGCTTCAGCGATTTTGATGCGATTTTAAGTCGATTTGGAGGAGATTTGGAGGCAATTTGGAGGCGATTTTGAGGCGATTGTCTGGCGATTCAAAACTGGAAGCGATTTTGTGTGGTTCTCACAAGTTTAATCGGTGATTTTGAAAGGTGATCAGCTAGGTTAATATTATTTCTTTTCGATTTTGTTTTTGTTCTAGTGAATTAATAATTATAGATCGAATTGTTTCTATTTCATATACACAATCGTGTTTCAGTGTTGCTGGATTTTGAGATGTTTGTGACAATTTGATTTGCAAAGATGATGTAATTGTCTATTTTGTGTTAAATACTTGGTAGTTCAGATATAAATACTTGATGTGTTCAGATATAAATACTTGATGTGTTCAGATATAAATACTTGATGTATTCAAATATAAATACTTGATAGTTCAGATATAAATACTTGATGTGTTCAGATATAAATACTTGGTAGTTTCATAATAATATATGATATGATCCAGCATGCACACTCAAATATTATATAAATATTGAACTGTTTAGGTATGAATTTGTCTAAGATAATTGATATTTGAAGTTTTTTGTTTGTCATAACTCTGTAGATATAAATATTTTTTTAAGATTCTTATTCATCCACGTAATATAGATATAAATATTTGTTCGTAAGTATAAATACCACACCCTAATAGTTATATATACTTTGTTTCGTAAGTATAAATACCACAAGAATAGAGATATAAATATTACCTGCACATAAGCTAAGTCAACATTTTTTGTTGACAATTTTAGTGGTCCCCACATGTCGTTTATTACCCACACATAAGCTAAGTCAACGTTTTTTGTTGACAATTTTAGTGGTCCCCTCATGCCGTTTGAGTGGTCCCCAAATGCGAGTACGAAGCGAGGATTTTTCAAGAAAAGGTGCGTGTATAGTTATTTTAGAAAAAATCATATATCATATATGTAGTTAAATGTATAGATATAAATACTTGTCTTGTTTGAGATATATACTTCACAATGTTACTATTAATATTAGTAAAACCAAATTACAGTTTTGAAAACGGTAGCGGCCCCCACAAGCAGTTATGGCAGTTTAGGTACGGGTATAGTGCAGATACTCAACTGCGGGTACTCATATCAGCCTCCTTAATATAAATATAAATTGTAAAGTACTTGTAGCATTCTTTGTCGTATATCAAATACTCTTAGCACAATTAGTATCTTTTTAATTACTTTAAAAGTGTGTCATATAATTAGTATCAACTATCAACTATCACGCCAACAAATGTTTTGGCCTATAGTCTTCTGCATTTGTTCAACACTGGATGGTTCCAGTTTCTTCTCTGGGTAATATTGTTGTAATCAATAATTAATTAAAGGTGCGGATTTTTTTAATAACAAATTAGTTTGATAATATTCACAATCGTAAAAATTAATTAATTTTAAATTCCGACAAGTAAAATGTAATCAATAGTTTTTACATATCATATAATATACATGAAAGTAATTAAATTATATGAAGTTTCACAGTTCATCAAATTATATAAAATTTACAAATTTATACTTATTTTAAGGTATTTGATGGATCAAAGGAATACTAATATTGAATGAAAATTGTCTTGTAAAAAAATTGAATGAATATTGATATCTATAATGAAAAATAATAAGTACATATATTTTTATTTTTCAAATTTTGTTAGCATGATTTGAAAAGATATTGTCAAGATAGTAAAAATAAATTGTTGTCACATTCTCTCCCGTAAAATTGATCGATATGGTCCCCTTTTTCTTATTAAATAATTTACTGTAAGAAGGTGGTATGTGGTCAAATGACTCTTATTTAAAAAAAAAATTATATTTATATATGATTTTTTATATAAGTTAAAGTAAAAAGTTATGAAACTGTAAAATTGATCTCATTATCTGCAGAAAATTTTTATATGATTGATTCCATATGTATTTGACCTCCACAATTCAAAAATCTAACTCTGTTGATTATTCGATTAACATTAACAAAATGTTTCAAGACCGAGGAGAGACGACTCAAATAAAGAAAAAATTATAACCTTATTAAATATTCAGACAAGAAGTTAATTAGTAGTGATGGAGAGGTTTAATTTTGGACACAATTAATTAACTTTCAAAGAATAAAATGTGAGAATTCTGCAAGTTACGTTTGAGTGACGAAAATACACGTAAAATAAACTTATGACATATTTTTCTTGTTATTAATATGGAGTAGAACTAGGGTGTTCTTAAGCTCACCAAACTTCTTTGTAAGCGTAACTAAAAAATCCATCGAATTGGTTTCAAGCAAAACATTCAAATCGTTGAAACCTCACGAGTGATGAGTTTACATATCAAATTTATAAATTTTTTAAACTAATTTAATATAAAGTCAAGCGGTCAAAAAATGATGAAAAATTAACACATTAAAATTAACTTATAAACAATCTTTTTTGACCGCTTGACTTTATACTAAATTAGATCGAAAATATATAAATTAAACATGTAAACGCATCACTCGTGAAAGTAAATCGGTTTCAACGGTTTAGATTCATCATATGAAACCAATTCAATAGATTTTTGAATTAAGTTCACAAAAGAACTTGGTGAGCTGGAGAACACCCTAGTTCTACTCATTAATATTAATATGCTTCATTCGCATTTTTGTCGTGTAGTGAAATTGTGAGCATGACGTACCCCGTAAAACATGTTGATCAGTTGCTGCAACCATCTGGCTAAATGGAGAATTAAAAATGTTTGCTATGCTATCCACGTAGTTCGTCTGCACGCCAGAAGCTTCTTTTATTTCTATATGGATTAAAATATATATATTTTTTTGTAGTAATTTAAATATATTTGTAAGATGTAATTAATTAATGTTCTAAAATACGGTAGCGCGCAAATTCGCCACATTATCTGCAGCAGAATACCCATACGCATATAATTGTGCGCAGATGTACCTGAAAAATGGTTCGAAACTTGCCGATTAAATAATAAAAATTAGTAACATACAATGAAATACTAATTTAATGTTAGATCTATAAAATAAATCAATTTTATATACCTAACAAGATGAAAATGAAAAAAAAAATATAATATTGAATATGTAGTGAATACTTCTTATATATGTATTGCACAAGCATATGCATACAGAGGCATTTTAAAACACTACACATAATTATAATTTTTTTCTATAATTTTAAGAGAAAAGATTTCTATACCCAACTTTTTGTACCCACTTTTTACCCACGTTGTTTCGGTCTCTACTTTATATGCGTTTCAAACTGTTTCTACTGCCTTATATAATCTCCGATCTCTCCTTCCCGTTCTTTTCCAAAAATACTCTCTCTTACGCTCGTTTGCTCCGCTGATATCACTGCTCTCTCTAGGGTTCGTTCGCGTTTCTGAAAATTCTCCGTTGATTCATGCGGATTGTTGAGTTAGTACTACAGCTGATGCAATATGAAACACCTGTTAAGCATCCGTGGATATATCAAAAGAATATCTTGTTCTAGATGTGACTTCTGACTCATCCTTATAATGTGCATCAGAGGGTTCTTAAGTGACACTTTTTTATTCTAGTAATGGAACAATATATTTATGTACTTTTTTATTTGTGAATGATGTAATATGTCTTTGGTGAACAGTATGTTGGTTAGAAACAATATGATCGTGAACAATATGTTTGTTTTAATTTGTAAGAAATGTTATATTTGTTGGAAGACATTTATGTTTATGTGTATGCTTTTGTTACAGTATTAACCTTGTTGTTTTATAGTATCAATTTAGTTGTTTATAGTATTCGTCAAATTGTTTTAAAGTATCTATTTTGTTGTTTAAAGTATCCATCTTGTTATTTTACAAGATATAGATGTAGATATAAAAAATTATAGTATTAACATTGTTGTTTTACAGTATCCATCTTGTGGTTTTACAGGATCTAGATGCATAAATCAAAATTAAAATTTTGAAAAAAAATCAATTTTACAGTATTCAAAGAATTATTTTACAGTGTTTAAAGTGGTCCCAAGTTAGTTGGAAAGTCGTTTGAGAACTTCTAGAAGTGGTTCCAGTGGTCCCGATCAAAATTCTGCAAGTTGTCTAAGTGGTTGTTCGCTCCCAAATGAGAGGTACAGAGCTTCACTACAGCCTAAGCTGTAGAGTTTAAACCCTATTCAACTCTTTGACAAAGGTTGCAAGTGCACAACCCTGTCGTGTAGTTAGAACGGGTGTCGATCCTCAGGGACGGTCTATTTTCTGAACTTAAACTATTCCTAGTTAGGTACTAGAAGTTTGAATGTTTGGGGGTTTGTCTATTCCTAAAATGTATGAACAAGTAAACGAATGAAACAAAAGAATGTATGAACAATTTCAATTATCAATGTATGAACAAGTAAAGAATCAAGTAAATGTTTGTATTTTGTACTGTGGTATAAAAGGGCGTTTCAAGGGTTTCAGATTTCATCTTCAACTTTGCTGCTCAGGACCTGCCACGCGACCCGCATGCTCTCGCATGCGACCCGTATGACGCGACCCGCATGCTCTCGCATGCGACCCGTATGACGCGACCCGCATGCTCTCGCATGCGACCCGCTTGGCCTTAAGCGCCCTGAACCTGGCACGCGACCCGCAAGCTGTGGCTTGCGACCTCGTGATGCGACCCGCGTGCGCATGGTCCCTTGGGCTGAATCTGCACATGTCAGAAACTTGTTGTTTAAATCGTGTAAGGTTAGATTGACCGTACCTAGTGTCACTGAACCTCAACTTTCGTGTGTTGGCTTAGCAGACCTGGTTTGGAATTGCAATTTCACCTTCTCAGGTTTAATCAAGCTGTTTGATCTAAACCTAAGTTCTCAATTCTGTTTACTAAAGGTATCCACAAGCTGAGCAAGAGCAAGTGGAAACTTTCACCTTTCGGCTACTCATTGACCTCACCTTTCGGTTCTCAGACCTACCTCAAGTACTTAACCTAATTTGCAAGAAGCATCAAGCCTTTGGTACAAGAAGAAATGCCTAAGGCATTCAACAGTAAGCAATCAAGAATCAAACAATTCAGATTAAGCAATCTCAAATAATACAAGAATCAAAGAAACACGAAATAACAATAAGAATCAATCCATGTGCATCATCAAACAAAGTATCAGACTACAAATCCAAACCCTCGAAACTACAAGTCTACTCAGACATGAATAAAATCAAAGTAAAAGAAAGAGAGAGGATGCAAATCATAGTGAGAGAAGGAGGAGGGAAGAGGATCGAGGCTTCTGGAATCTTCTTCTCCAAGTCGTGGCTCCAGATCAGCTCCAGATCGCCTCTCCCCTTCCCTGGCGCCAATCTCTCGCTTCAAAACCGATCAGATCTCCTTTTTCGTGAAAGTGTCAGGGGTCCCCTTTTCTCAATTCGCGCAGGCCTTATATAGGCATCTTAACGGGCTTAAATCGGGTCCTGGCGCAATTAACTCGACGCGGGTCGCGTGCCAACTCATGCGGGTCGCGTCGAGCTTTTCGAAAAGTGGTCATACGCTAAATCTCAGGATCTGATGCGACCCGTATGGAATCTGATGCTACCCGCGTGGAATATGATGCTACCCGTATGGGGGGTTCCAGAACTCGCAATTTTCCCCGATTTCTCTCATTTTCTGCAAAGTAAGAATGAAAATGCAGCAGTACCACATTCTATAGATATTCAATGTATATTCAATGTAAAAGACACGATTTGGTGGTTGGAAACACAGATTGTGGTACAGAAATTGGTTGGATTTATAGGTCTAATGATGAGATATCAGTGGTCATGGTCAAAGCAATTAGCAACTAACTTGGGACCACTTTGAAAAGTCGTTACTTGTGAGTACTTATTTTACAGTATTCGTATTGAGGTTTATAGGATCTAGTATTATATTTTATAGTATCTTTGATTGTTTGTTGACAGCTATTCAAGTGGTCCTGGTGAAACCGTGTTAGCAACTAACTCTGGGACAACTTTTTAAAAGTCGCAACTTGTAAGAAGATCATGTGCTTATTTTTACAGTAGCCGCGTTGAATTTTATAGGATGCAGTATGCTCTTTTATAGTATCGGTGCTAGTCAAATGACAGTTGGCTTGAGTAAAAATTGGGTACAAAATCTTGGGTACAATTAGTGGCTTCCTAATTTTAATCGTGCTAGTAACTTAAAAAATACTCTTTTTTGTAAGATATATTGCATGGTGTGATGTGTTCAAGTACTAATAGAAATATTCTTTATCAGAGTTCTAAATAGCGCGCTATAACGTTTTCGGACCATAAAAGTTATGGCGTTATTGGCGCTATAGCGTGCAATAACGTCATTTTTTTAGACGTTCCGCTATGACGCGATAAACGCTATTTAAACCTTTGTTCTCTATAAATAAAAACGTCGGATTGCCAGTGTATAAACTTACTGCTGTAGTGTATTTTGCAAGAATAGTTTCGAATACTTAGTTATTAATTTTTTCAAAACAAATAAAAAAATTGTGAGATTTAATTACTATAGGTCCTAAATTAAAACTAATTACTAATAAATCTCAAGTTCAAAGTAAGGGGAACGATTTGGAGACGAATTTCTAGGATTTTTGGTTCAACACAGTACTTAACTATAGTTTAAACTAATTTATTCTAGCTTAATTATCTGTTGGTGTTTTTGAGGATTTCTAATTCATTAATAGCATCATCCTTTTCCTTGGTATAACACACTATTTAGTCAAGGATTCCACTATGACTTGTTTGTTACACATAGGTCATGTTTGGTTGTAGAGTAAGAGGTGGAGTAAACCTCTTACTCCACATTTAAGCAGTCAAACAAGAAGTAAAATATAATGAGTAAGATAGAGTAAGAGGTAACTTAATTCCGAGTAACTTATTCCACCTATATAGGTGGATTAACTTATTCTACACTTACTCTACTTGTATGGCTCCCTGTCATAAAAAGAGACACATTTCCTAACATCTTACTCCACCAAATAAATTAATTTAAGTCATAACTCCAACTACCAAACAAGATATAAATTAAATATGAGGAGTAACATGGAGTAAATAATTTAATCCTCATTAATTTTACTCCACAACCAAACATGACCATAAGTTCTTTGATTAGCCAAAGTTCTAGCTTAATTAGGTATTAGATTTCTCCTTTCGATACCTCACCTAATTAAAAACCTAAGTTCCAAGTTTTGGTCTCCCTAAAGACAATTGGATTTCTCAGGTCGGTACCTCATGATCTATTTTCCTAATTAAGTTTATCTTTGAAGTTTGAGTAATTTTTCGACGTCTCCTAAGATTTTATGCATATGTAAACTTACTAGGTCAAATTTTATCTCTATTGCATGTAGTTGTGGTTATCACCTAATTAAACGGGCTAATTATTTTCCAATATAAATAACATATATACACACAACAATTAAAAGCTCAAATGATCAATCAATTCACAACGTAACGTCAAATTAGAGTAAAATTAATTAAAACTAAATTAAGTTAGATTGTTATTCACTTCATTTCATGGACATTTTCTTCTTCAAAATTCCTTCGTTGCTTCATATTTGCATTTAAGTATACTGACAGAAAAGTGTTTTTTTTTCTATTAACAACGGGAGTATCTGCGAGAGTATACCGACAGTATCCTTCGCAGATACTGCTCCATTCTTGTAGTGATATACATAGGAAAAACTACTGTGGATAAAAAAACTTTACTTGGGCAATGCTCGGAATATAACATGATGACTAAGACTTCAATTTCTATATGTAAAATAACATAATTATATTTACTTCTTTCAACTTTACTTAAAATTAATTTTAAAAATTGAGTGAGGCAATGATAATATTTATATTATGGATCAACTCATGTTATGAATGCATATATATTTCTATTTTCAAAGTTAAAACAGCTGATCCGAACTATTATGCATTATCACCATATGAAAATATACTTAGAGATCAAATTTAATATATTTTATAATATGTTTATTTTTTTAAATGGATAGAAAATCACTACATTTACATGGTCCATAATTTTTAGATTAAGTAATTTCTACTTATCTAAAAAATAATTAATAAATTCTAAAAAATATAAAATTTAATCTCCAAAAACATTTCATATGGTTATAGTACAGGTTGATACTACTATGCATATTACCATAACCTCGTTCTTAAAAAATATTATTATATCAGAAGTAGGCAAAAAAAAATTACCGGTACGACTAATGAGGAGTCCGGCTACTATACCACTAGTGTTATTCCAAACTAAATAACACCACATCTTAAACCATTAGATCTACTTTAATATTCGTGTACAAAATAGCACTGGAATGACACTAGTGTCTTGTACGAATATTAAAGTAGATCTAATGGTTTAAGATGTGGTGTTATTTAGTTTGGAATGACACTAGTGGTATAATAGCCGGACTCACTAATGAGATGCAAAGTGTCGTGAATTAACTAATTCAGACTGTGAGTTGTCCTAAGAAAGATAGGCAAAAAAAAGTTCCAAAAGTAAACATTAGCCTTTTTATACATAGATATATGCCTTATTTTCAAAAATTCAGAGATAAACATACCCTTAGTTCAATATAACTCTGTCACTAATCAGATTGCCAAAAATAGCTATTAAATAACACCTCCCTCACACAGAGACACACATTCTAAATAAGTTACCAAGAATGTCGCCACTTGATATATTGCAGAAACAAGTTTTTACACCACAATTACAGATTGCCCTAAGTTATCCTTTATATTTGTTTATGCGTACACAGCATATATACGGTGCAATTTGTTTGGCCAAATTTCATATTGAAAGGCGATTCACTATTCAGAGATGGGACTCAAAGATGGATTCAAATCTGCTGAAATCTCAATACATGAACAGTGTTTTTGAAATTTCTGAAATTCAGAATCCAACCGTTGAACTGTTTCGACATACGTGCACAAAAAAAAGCTGTTTCGAAATGCGTGCATAGAAAAAGTTGAACGGCTGAATTCGGAATTTCAAAAATTTCAGAAACACTGTTCATGTATTTTGAATTTCAGCTGATTTGAATCTCTCAAAGATGCCAAGCAAAGCAACCTGTCTGTCAATCGGGGGTAAAATATATGAATAATAAATGAATAAATAATGCTTTCTGCTTGACGGGTACAATTAATTAACAACACAATGTAACATGCTATATATGTTCGATATTTAAATATTGAATTAGCTGCAATCTTTTCTTTTTAGAGTAATTGTGTTAGGTCTAATCATTCAACCAATCTTGAATAATTAGTCCTGTAAAGTTAATCACAACTTGGTTTATAATATTCTTTTTAATTACCAATTGTCATGTGTCGCTTGCTCAGGCAAGGCGTGCTTCCCCTAGCCTTTTGTCTCCCAATAAGCAACACTTATTTCTCTTTCCCAGCATGAAGTCTTTTGGATTAAAAAACAAAAAAAAAACAAAGGGTACAGTTGGCACTTGGCAACTATGAGGGTTAAAATGCACCAATAATTTGTGCTCTAATCATGCTCCACATCTTTATTTTTATTTTTAAAGTCCGAACAGTCGATCCGAACCGTTCACCATAATATTTGTATTAAATGTGCTTGAAAACCAAATTTTATATTTTTTGAAATTCTTTTACTATATTTTTAGATAGGTACAAAATCACTGTTTTGGATGGTCCAGAATTTTCTGAAAACAGTGATTTTGTACCTATCTAAAAAATTAGTAAAAAAATTTCAAAAAATATAAAATTTGATTTTCAAGCACATTTTAATACAAATATCAAGGTGAACGGTTCGGATCTACTGTTTGGACTTTGAAAATAAAAATAAAGATGTGGAGCATGATTGGAGCACAAAACCAATAGTGCATTTTAACCCTACTCTTTTTCCAAATCAATAAAAATAGAAAATTTGGTACAGTACACAAAATTATGGAAAAGTTTTCGGCAGTGAAAATTCTTTTAGCACTTCAATTTTTTTTTTGGACAAAATACTCTGATTAAATATAGAACTAGGATATCAAAATAATTTTATCATAAAGTAAAAATAAATCTGACTATAAAAGTTGCTTGAGAAAGTGTTGAATTTTTTTTTTTTTTTTTCAGTTTGTTGCTCTTACAAGTGAGATATATTTCTATAAATTTGGTTATGTTATTGTGCCGGCTGGGACAATTAACTAAGTAGAATTACTTAAAACAGGGGAATGAAACGTAATAAAATTGTAAATAGCATTAGGTTAATTTTTGTTAATACTTATTTAATTGAATGGTTATGTCATGTTATTGAAATTTTCTAAAAAAATAATAATTAAATATAACTGGAATTTGTCTACGAATCCATGTTTATTAGTGAATATTTTCTTTTTAAAATAAAAAACTACTCCTTAAAATATCCTTGCTTGATTTGGACGGTTAAAATAGTTAATAAATTTTTTTTTACAAAATGTGTTTATCATAGCATTCCTCATAAGTCATAATATAACAACAACAACAACAACAACAATAATTTACAAACATTTAATAACTCTATACTTATTTCCTGAATGCATGAAGTTAATAATATATGTGAATCTATACATTCATGCCTTCTTATCCATCATTTATATTTTTATCTAAGTCCGGAAGTGTAAATTTTTGAATGCATGTGTAGGGGTGGAACTAGAAAATTCAGATGTGGGTAGCTGAAAAATAAAATATAAAAATATATAATATGATAGGTAGAATTTAAACTTAAGTTCTCTCACAACCACAATGTGATATTTTATAAAAACTTAAAAAGAGTTGAACTATATGAAAACTTGAGGAAGAAGAAAATTCAATTATATTTTAATGCACTAGATTAATTTTTTTTTTTTACGATAGTTTGGTATCCTTTGAAGTAGACTAAGATCCGCCCATGTGTATGTGTTCACAAAAAACGACTACGCTTAGTGCTTACATATAGTTTGGAGTGAGGCTACGGTGCTATGCATAGCACCATTTGGGTCCTGCTACGGCTCAAAATTTGACTTTTTAAAATTCTAACCATCGATCTGAACCGTTCAACATGATTATAAAATGAATATGTACTTGCAAATTAAATTTTACATTTTTTTGAATTATTTTACTATTTTTTCGAAAATTACTTGATTTGAACATTCTGGACCATCCAAAAACAGCCTATCTTCAAAAATAGTAAAAAAATCCGAAAAAATGTAAAATTTGATTTGCAAGTACATATTCATTTTATAATCATGTTGAACGGTTCAGATCGACCGTTAGAATTTTGAAAAGTCAAATTTTGAGCCGTAGCACGAATCCAATCCGTGCTATACATAGCACCGTAGCCTCACTCTATAGTTTGTAAACCATATGACAGGGGTCTGATGTGTCCTTAGACCTTAGATATTGTTTCAATGCATTTGTTTCTCATAAGCAGCACACAGATGCATGCGTTTAAGTTTATATATAATTGGATGAGTTCAAAAAATATATACGTAAGAGTTGTTAAATAATTAAACAGGATAGACAAAAAAAATTCCCAACAGATCCAGAAATGGATGTGCTGTTTTGGATAGACAAAAAAAATCCAATAGTTCCAGAAACGGATGTGCTGTTTTGCAGACTTGTTTTTAGGGGTGTCAATGGCATATCCGTATCGTATCCGATAAGACGGATACGGGTAAGATTTTTTTTTTCTTAAACTTATCGGATATGGGTACGGATAAGGACTTTTTCGTTATCTAAACGAATAAGGGTACAGATAAAGCCTATTTTGTACCCGTTATCATTAATTAGCATTGAAAATAGTACTTTAATTGGTTTACTTGCACTTAGCATGATCATATATTTTTTTTCAATAAAGTACTATACGTGTGAAATGAATGTATATGCTTTAATGTTTTATTTAATAAATAATAAAAATAATTATTATTTTAGTATTACCCATTAATTACCCGCTACAGTTTCGTTATCCGACAACGATAACGGATAAGGGTATTGTACGGATAAGATAATTTATAGCAGGTAAGAGTGGAAAATAAATCTGCTGCGATTCCGAGGTAGATCGCAGGAACCTGCGATCCCATCTCAACTGTTGGTCTTTATCGAGATGTGTGGGTGAAAATTTACTTTTTAAGAACGTTTCTGAGATCCGCGCTCGAGAAAATTTGAACCGTTAATCTCGGGATCGCAGGGTCCTGCGATCTGCCTCGGAATCGCAGCAGATTCGGACTCGGTAAGAGTGGGATATGGGTAAAGACAATTTAAAATTTTTCACTTTAAATATTTGCAAAAAAAAATTCAGTTAAATTTTAAATTCATGTCTTCTACTTAATTGACTAAAGATTGATATTCAAGACCACGACAAAAATTAACAAGAAAATGACAAAAAAAAATAGTGAACGAGAGAAGCAATTGACAAAGGCTCTTTTTTTTTGTTGTTGTTACTTCTAGCTTTATAAACATATGGAAATAGAATAATAATTTTCTAATTTTCTAATCATAAAAATAAATATTTTTTTAATTTTGTCTAACAATAGAGTTAAACAAAAATCTATAAATCCATTGAGATCTTGATTAAATCGTGTAGTATTAACTGAGTGAGACTTTGCAAGGGACCTCACTTAACAGAACTAACATTTGGTTTAGTAGCAAAGACAATGTCATCTGTGTGGGAGGTCACTTGTTCGAAATCCGAATAAAAAATTCTTTATAGATATTAAATAATTAAATAGCTTAATCTCTAATATTTATTCAAATATGCTCCAATTAAGTTCTTTGGACTGTAGTAAAATAGTACCATGTATATTAAATTTTGAAAATACATGATCAGGAGATTTATTATGGTAATTCCTTTTCTTTTTTTTTCAAAAATTTTTGTTTGGTGTTCTCCGTTTATATGTAAACGTTGATTTTTTTTTTTTTTTTTTTTGTGATGTACACATTTAATATGGATAAAAGGGTAAAATTGTCAAATCATGGGAGCAATACTAGTATACTAGTATACTACAGCCTTCCTTTTTCTAATATTCTTACCTCAATTTGGCAATTAAGTAATGATTCATGATTAAACAACTCTATAGAAGGAGCGAGAAAGAAGATATGCAAAATATCATCCATCTATCCTAATTAATAATGGATTATTCGATTCGGTTTTTATTATGTTTTTTTTTTTGGCAAAAGGATTATGTTAGCTTGACCATGACTGGCACATTTTGATTCGGAATCGATTTTTAAATATTATTTTATTAACAACATCTAATAAACACAATCAAACGAGTTCATTTGAAACTATCAGATTATAAGTTTGAAAATCTATCAACAAAGTTGTGGCCAGTAATTCTATGTCAAATTTGGTGAATTTTAAGTAATATTTAGACTTCAATCAAGAAGTAAAAAAAAAAAAAAAACTATGGTTTGTGAATTTTAATGTTATTTAATTGATAGTGTAATATTATGCTATATTTTATGGTAAAGAAATTGCAAATTTGATGCAATTAATTTGATTTGAAATATTGTAAAATAACGATCTATTATAAATAATATCTATATTATATATAAATCAAGCAAGTTAGAGTTTGTGGAATTATTTTCAAATTACAAATTTGTTACTGTACTCACTATTTTGGCTTGATTATTAATCCGGCTAAAAGAATCCAATGGAGGAAAGGCACCCTTCTAAACGCAAGCTAAGAATAATAATATTAAAAAATAGTTGTTGTGTGTGAAATGCAAATACCACTAAGTAGTCAACCAAGTGATGTTCTCCATGTGGAACCAATAGCTGTTAATGGATGGAGACTGAATGCTTTCAAACAAATTAAACCAAGAATTCTTTTAGAGTTGAACTATATATGGTGTTTTTAAGATCATCCAAAAATTTATGAGCTTAATTTTAAAATCTTGCAAATTAATTTTAAATGACGAATCTAAACAGTTGGAATCGATCTACTTCAAAAATAATATATTTACATATAAAATTTATAAATTTTCGAATTAATTTACTATAAAGTTAAAAGGTCAAACATTGATGAAACATAAATACATTAGAATTAAATTTAAATTGAAGTTATCCTAAATTAATTTAAATAAATGAAGAGAGAAAGTTATAGGAATTGTCTTTATCATATATACGTATACATGTATGCTGACCTGTTAAAATTTGTCTCTATTCATGAGTCACCAATAGAGCCGAAATTTTTATTTTTAACATTTTAATAAAATTCATTAATAAATTAACCATCGTTTTTGGTCAATTCCAAATTTAACACGGCCGCAGAATGCCGGAGCGGACCCATATGGGGGGTACCGCAGAATGCCGGAGCGGACCCCCATATGGGTCCGCACAATGCCGAAGCGGCCCCTGGGGCCGCATAATGCCGGAGCGGTCCCTTTATTTTTTATTTTAGAAATACGAAATTGTATATATGTTAAGTGTTATTTAGTTTCGAATGTAGTTTAAATTGATTTTTGGTCGTATCGTATTTTTGGTCGTTCGTTTGAAATATTTTAGATATTTTAGATATGTGGTTTCTTTGAAATTCTTTTGTGTACTCTGAAATAATAAAATCAACAAAATAAATAAATAACAACAAAATCAAACAAACAAGAAACTAATCAACGAAATAAATAAGTATCTGACAAAACATCTACCAATACTACAAATAAGAATCTACCAATCTAACAAAACATCATATATCTACGGCTCTGGACTAAACACCGTCCTCGCCTTCTTCTTCCTAAACCCCCGACCCCGCCTGCATAGTGGCGTCTCGTCAGTATCTGCGGAGGATGCTGAGCTGGATGCCTGGACATCCGTAGACTGAACCGGCTCCTGGGGAACCTCCTCAATCTCGGATGTCTGCTGGACCCCAGGACAAAAAAGTGTGGTCTGTCCAGACTCAGCCTGCGTGAATAAAAACGCCTGTCTGGCAATGGGGTCATCGTAGAGGGAAGGGTGAGGTACCTGCTGTGAGGACTGGCCAGGGAACGGCGGGATGGGCTCTGTCTGAACATACCCTGGCTGATAGGCAGGAGGTGCTGTCTGAGTGGGACTGTAACCCGGGGAATACAGTCCATCTCCCTCCGTGCCATACTCAGTCCCAATATCGAAGCCCAGGTCCTCATCGTCTCCACCCTGTAGTAACTTACAAATTAGATAATGTATTGAATAAGAAAAAAACCACAGTTACGTATTTTAATTTAAATTATACCTCGGCAGGCTGAGTTTGGACATGTGCTGCTCGGAGCATCAACTCGGCACCTCGGTCGAATGCCTGACCAACCGTCGTAGCGTCATGGACGGGAGCAAACACGTCCTCATCACCAGTGTAGGGGACATAGACATCGGGCTCGTCAGATATGTCGTCGACCGCATCAACACCGCCCAAGCCAGCGCACCTCAGTAGTGAGTCGAGGCGCGCCCTGTACCCACACTGGCACACTGTGGGTACGTTGTGCTTGAGGATGACCTTCCCGAGCCTCTTCCATCCCCTGGTGACGGCCATCGTAGCCCCTATGACGCAACTCTTGACAAGATATAATGCCTGAAAATTGAAAAAATTATGAAGAAGTTGTACAATTGTAAATATTATAGTTTTGAATTTGAAACTTCAAATTAAAAATACCGTGGCTGCGAGAGGTGCGCCGGCGGGGATAATACCGTGGATCCGTCCTCTACGATCCCTCGGCTTCGGTACCCGCTCGTGCGGGTTGTCGGCGATGTAGCCCTCAATGAAGATGGTGTACGCGCCGTGATCCTGATACCAATCTCTGTAAGGTCTGTACGAATTACAACAAATGTTAGATATTCCAATCAAAAAGCCATAGTTGAAGTAATGAATTAATAAAATTTCTTACACTGGCGCGACATCCATCTGACGGTCGGGCTCGGCCAATGGGGGATCTGCCTGTCCTGCCTCGAACACGTAATCGGCACGAGCAATCCCCCAGTCCTTGCATGCAGTGGTCTCCCTGGCATGGTGCAGAGCTCGCCAGACATCCTCGCTGATCGGTGCCGGGGGCGGAGCAAGCTGGCGCATCCCGAACTGTCTCATGACCCGTCCGGGGTAATGGTGCTCGATGATCTATATATATTAATACGTTAGACTGTTTTTATTAAATTAAGTTGATTGTGTAAATAACTAGCATAAAGAAATTACGGTACCTGAAAACATATGAGCGGCACCTCTGCAAGCCAGAAACGCTCCTGCTGACGACATCGCTCCGGCAATATCTCAAGATATGAGCGATGTGCGCCATCCACCTCGACCTGGAAGTATAGATTTAATATCATATATCAATTCGAACTGGAAAAAATTTAAATAAAAATAAAAATAAAAGTAAACTTACATAATCTCTGTAGGGCTCCCAAGTGACAAACTCGGCATCATCTCTGAGGTGCTCGATCTCCTGTCTCCAAAATGTGATGCCGAGAGACGCGCCATGCCCTGCACCCACCCAAATCTTGGGATAGCAGTACTTGGCGGCAAATGCAGGGCAGTTGTCCGGCTCGGGCTTGCCCCACTGCGGTACATCTGTCTTGCTAGCCAGGACTGGACGGCCAACAATCAGATGTGCGTAGGACCAGTGCTGTAGTAACATGCACGGTCCTATGAAGGTCTTGTTCTTCTTCAGGCAGGCTGTGTTAAGACCCCTTTACAAGAAAACAAAGTCATTGTTACTACACTACGATGTATACTATTTGAAAATATTTATAAGAAGGTGTTTCTTACCTATATAGGCATGCCAGCGTGGCACCTCCCCAGTTGAACCTGCCCGCAGTGGACAGGTCGCGCAGAAGCTCGAGGTAACACAGCCGCACCTGATCTCCATGCGAATCCGGAAACAACCGACATGCGATCATCTCCAAAATATAGGCGCGTAGATATCGGTCAATAACCACCTGTTATAGATTTAAATTAGAACATTACTTACAAGAAAATAAATATAATATTATTTAAATTAAATCTTGTACAAGCAAATACCTGATCTGGTCGATCCGGAAAGACCTGAAATCTCTTCCGCAGCTTTACCAAGCTGATGCAGCTGGGCGAGACCACAGTCTTCTCACCTCTCTTCTTCGCTTTCTGGAGATCCTCGTGCGGGATACCCAATAGCTCTAAGCACAATGCACGAAAATCTCCGTACTCGACGCCCGTGACCGGCTCCCCAATAATAGTCATACCCCACAGGCAACTGACGTCCTGTAGGGTGACTGTCATCTCAGCATGGGGGAGATGAAAGCTGTGCGTCTCGGGACGCCATCGCTCAACGAGGCCAGAAGATAAGCCCTCGTCAGCATTCTCCTCGGCCATCTGGGATATCTGGTACAATCCCATCGAGCGTAAAACCCCCCCGTACGCCGACTGGTACCGTAGATGCTGGCGGTTGTGACGAACCGTAACCGCATCCAAACCCTGCATTTAAGTAAATAATTAGATCAAGTTCATTCATCAAAAATTCGAGATGACAAATTTATAAATATGACAAATTTACTTACCCCAGTGGCAGCCTCTAATATCCGATGCTCCGTATTCGGATACCACAAGAAGTCGCTGACCCTGTCGGTGCGACTCCGGATACCCGGAACATCCGCCAACGCTGTCTCGATGTACTGAGACATCTCGTATGGCGTGGCTGTAGGAGCATGCTGTGTACCCCTACTGGAGGATGGTCTATCTCTACTGGTACTCATGCTGTATCGGATAATATTTGGTCAAATATGAGAGTTTGGTAAAAGTCCGGTTTAAATTTGGGTACAATTCTAATTAAATTTGGTTACAATCGAATTAAATTTGGGTACAATCTAATTAAATTTGGGTACAATTCTAATTAAATTTGGGTACAATTCTAATTAAATTTGGGTACAATTCTAATTAAATTTGGGTACAATCTAATTAAATTTGGTTACAATCTAATTAAATTTGGGTACAATCGAATTAAATTTAGGTACAATTCTAATTAAATTTGGGTACAATCGAATTAAATTTAGGTACAATTCTAATTCTAAATCCTAAATCTAAACTCTAAACCTAAATTCTAATCCTAAACCCTAAACCTACACCTAATTACTACTCTACACTAAAAATTAAAACTAGAGAAGAAGAAGAAAACTTACCCGAGGTCGAAGGGATTGAAACTTCAAATGAGATGTAATGAAATCGGAATACTGCGGCCCTATATATAGGCATGGGACCGCTCCGGCATTATGCGGCCCCAGGGGCCGCTTCGGCATTATGCGGACCCATATGGGGGTCCGCTCCGGCATTCTGCGGTACCCCCCATATGGGTCCGCTCCGGCATTCTGCGGCCGTGTTAAATTTGGAATTGACCAAAAACGATGGTTAATTTATTAATGAATTTTATTAAAATGTTAAAAATAAAAATTTCGGCCAATAGAGTGATTAAATAAGTGTCATCTGAACTGACTTCATAGGTGACAGCTTCAAGGCCTATATGCCTATATATGTATACATGGAGTAGAACTAGGGTGCTCCTAAGCTCACCAAGCCCTTCCGTGAGCACGACTCTAAAACCTATCAAATTGACTTCAAACGACATTTTCAAACCGTTAGATGTTCAATCTATATTAAAATGTGTTTGGAGACCAAATTTTACATTTTTTGAAATTTTTTTACTATTTATTAAGATGGTTTGAAAATCGCTGTTTTTATTAAAATTCTGCACCATTGGAAAACAGCGATTTTCAAACCATCTTAATAAATAGTAAAAAATTCCAAAAAATGTAAAATTTGGTCTCCAAGCACATTTTAATATAGATTGAACATCTAACGGTTTGGAAATGTCGTTTGAAGTCAATTCGATAGGTTTTAGAGTCGCGCTCACGAAGGGCTTGGTGAGCTTAGGAGCACCCTAGTTCTACTCTGTATACATGTATAGAATTATGAAATATATACCAATAAATTTGCTCTCAACAATTAATAGCATTAATTTATACCAACAGATCACATACATGATGGAGTGAGCCTATGGTGCTATGCATAGCACGGATGGAGTCCGTGCTACGGCCAAAAATTTGACTTTTTAAAATTCTAATGGTCGATCCAACCGTTCAATGTGATAATCATATGAATATGTACTTGCAAACTAAATTTTATATTTTTTTGAATTTTTTTAGATAGGTAGAAAAATCAGTGTTTTCTGAAAATTCTGGACCATCAAAATTCTACCTATCTAAAAAAATAGTAAAAAAATTCGAAAAAATATAAAATTTAGTTTGCAAGTACATATTCATATGGTTATTACATTGAACGGTTGGATCGACCATTAGAATTTTAAAAAGTCAAATTTTTGGCCGTAGCACGGACCCCATCCGTGCTATGCATAGCACCATAGCCTCACTCTACATGATGACATAAATTAAAATTCTGGAATCTGAAACAACTTATCATTGAAGAACAAGTGTTGATCTAGACTTAGTTTGCAGCAGTCATTTATTGTTTAGTTCACATTGAAGACGCATTATTTGGGTTTTTTTTTTTAAATAGAATTACTGTAAAATCATTTAACGGAACCAGCCTTTCCTGTTTCAATTTTAGAAATCTAGCCTCCACCGATCCTAGGGACCGGTGGAGCAAAAAAAACCCAAGCTACACCGGTCCTAGGGACCGGTGGAGCATTGTTTTGCACTGCCACACACGTTACACCTAAGACCACACCAAAAACACCCTACACCGATCCTTAGGATCGGTGGAGCTTCAAAAATGCCTCCACCGGTCCTGTGGATCGGTGTAGGCAGGTTTAGGGTCAAAACGAGCAGCCGCACCCTTCTTCCCCTCTCTTCTTCTCTTCCCAGCCTCCATTTTTCTCTCTTCTCTCTTCTTTCTTTCATTTTTTCGTTTTTTTCAAATTCAATAGAGGAGTTGCCATATGAACAGATCGCCACCACCATTGTACTCAGCATCATCTTCTGATTATTATTGTGAGTTTTTTTTTACTCATATGTTTATATTTAGTGTTGTAAAATTGAAAAATATTTGGAGTTAATTTGGTGTTTGAATTTTGTTCAGCAAAATGTCACTGCTATTGATCAATGTGTATTATGGTGGTAACCTCCAAAGCACTTCAACAGGTGTTGGTTATGACATAGGGGCTGCATTTACCTTTACCGTATCTGATTCTACCAGTTTTGCTGTTATAAGACGGCAAATATACGTTGGACTTGAATTGCTTCCAAGTCGAGTCAAATTGACAATCAGGGTACGTATGAACACAGCACAACCCGGATCGTACCATTTCTCACTATTTCGGATAGAAAATGAGGAAACTTGGGATGTCATTAAACAAACTGCAGCTCAAGTGGCTGGATTTAAGGTTATAGAATTGGTAGCTGAGGCACACCAGGGTAGAAACCAAATCAGTTATGATCCGTGTCCAGATAGTTTGCCTGGAGGTAGTAACACACCGTCGGTTCAGACCGGCTTTCATCCTGACTTGGGCAGTGTACCTGTACCCACCTACACACCTCCGGTTCAGGCTGGTGATGACCCTTGTGAGCAATCAGATCGAGACAATGAATCTGATACAAGTTCTTTTGATGATGACGATTCTGATGAAGCATGGGATGCAGATATGGACGAATTTGAGGCTGAAATGAACGCCCGAGAAGTATTGAAGGAGTGGCACGAGTCGATCCCATTCCTCAATCGAGGACTTAAGCATCCATGTTCATCATTCAACGATGAAATGCCAATGCCATACAAGGATCGTGCATTTTTTGCGAACCCCCCCAGGTTAGATGAAAAATTTGCTGAAGGTCAAATGTTTGAATCCAAAGCCAAACTAAAATCAGAACTTGCTGATTTTCACCTACCCCGAAACACAGAGTTGGAAGTGCTAAACAGCAGCAAAACTAAGTATAGAGTTAAATGTAAATCTTCTAAATGCCAATGGAAATTGTATGCAATTGTATGTCCAACTGGTGCATGGACAATTTCCACCAACCCGTTTATCCACACATGTTTTGGAAGTGCTGAAAGGTTGGATAGTCATCAAATGACTTCCAGAGTAATTGCTGATATTATTAAACCGGCTTTGAAAGATGATCTGGAGATGAGCATTAAAGCGGTCAAGCATATGGTTAAAGTTAAATTTGGGTCAGTAACGCCCTCGTATAACAAGTTGTGGAGAGGTAGGGAACTTGCAATTGCCGACTTGTTTGGGAGCTGGGAGAAGTCTTACGAGATGCTGCCATCGTTGTTGGGTGCCATCAAAGCATCTAATCCAGGTACACAGTACCTAATAGAACATGGACCATCAGAAGATTTTAATATCAATATTTTCAACCGGGTTGCATGGGCATATGGGCCATGCATTGAAGCATGGCCTCATCTTCGACCCGTTATCAGTGTTGATGCCGGGTTCTTATCCGGAAGATACAAGGGTAAACTTTTTATGGCTTGTGCTTACGATGCAGAGCAACAACTCTTGCCACTTGCATTTGCAATTTGTGAAAAAGAGTCTATAGAAAATTGGGGTTGGTTTATGAATTGGTTGCGTATCAATGTTGTCGGGCCAGGAAGAATCTGCGTTATCTCGGACCAGCACCTTGGTATACGAGGGGTGTTTGAGGCTCCTAATCTGGGATGGTGTGAGGAAAACGGTGAAGCTGTCCACCGACTGTGTTCACAGCATATTTGTGAAAATATTTGGAAAAAATACCCTAAAAAGTGGATCAAAACCGTATTCAAAAAATATGTTGAGAAGAAAAAAATCTGGAGATTTGAAGAGGGGATGGAAAAAATTAGGCAAAGAGATGCAGACGTATATGACTACATTATGAAATTTGGTAAACGGCTCCGCAACTCTGATGCAGAGCCTTTGGCTCTGCATAAGTGGGCACAAGTGCATGATGGATTCCTCAATCGATGGGGTATAATGACAAGTAATGGCTCTGAGGTACTAAACAGTGTATTTAGGATTGCCAGGCAACTACCTGTGTGTGCAATTGTTGAAAAGACCTTTTATAAGTGCGTCGACCTTTTTTAATATAGATTTTAAAAAACAATTATAAATCTTTCGAAATTATCTCGAATTATAAATCTTTTTACCTAAGTGAGGGTTCTCTGGCCACAAATGAAAAGTGGTCCACTTCGCACCGAAAGCATTCCTCGTATCCTCATCGGCACCACCGAAGGGAGGTGGCTCTGATCGGGGTATAGGCCGACCAACAGCAAATCGAGTCCATGACCAAATCTGTAACAACAACATCGGACCCGCTATCGTGTCTGCCCCCGCGTGGCAAGCACGTGACAACTCTCGATAGAGATGTGCAAGTACAGCACCTCCCCAATTGTATTCTCGTGGAGTCTCTAGATCAGTGATGAATTGCAAGTACATCGCAGGGACTCCATCCGCACTTGAATCTGGAAACATAACCGACCCGAATAAATCCATACAAAATCCTCGAGTGTACCGTGCAACTATCTCATCGTTGTGCCAATCTTCTAACTCAAAACTAAATTGCGCCCGCAACCATTTTAGTCTAAGCGCATAAGCAGAGACGGACAATCGTTCTTTCGATGTGTTAGGATTATAAATCCTATATTTATATGGCATTGTCTGATGGAGGTCATTGTAAAAATCTGCCGGATCAGCCCCTAGATCAAACACTAAGTATGGGTCCCAATCAGTATCGCTGGTGCCAGTAATCGCGTCACCTGCAAATTAAAAGAATTATACAATTAACAATTTATTTTTTATAAATAGGTAATTAAATTAACCGATAAACAACTCATGATTATTAATTACCCTTAGTCGATAAGCCCCATAGACATGCAACATCTTCCAACGTCACTGTCACCTCACCGACAGGTAGATGAAATGTATTGGTCTCCGGCCTCCACCTCTCAACCAGAGCAGTAATCAAATACGGATCAATCTTGCAATCATTAAGGCGAGCAATTTGATACAACCCTAACCTCTTCAGAGCACCTTCCATCCGACCGTTGTAAGCAATACTAGTCTGATGTGAATTTACCTGCAATGAAGAGGTAGGCTGCCAAAAAAAATTAAAACATTATAAACCCTTCAAATACTTCAAGAAATATTTATTTGCAACAAATAATTAATAAATATAATCAAAATTACCATATCACGAACTTGCCATGCCCTGTGGTTCTGTGGTGCTAATTTCAACAACTCTGGATAATCCGGATTATCCATTGACTCTGTTGGAAAATTTGATAAACAAATATTTTTTCAACTGATGAGAGTCATCACACATAAATATATAAACAAATATTTTTTTCAAGCATATGGCTACAATAATGAAAATTGAACTATATGTAAACAACATATCATCTAATTTTGATTTTAAAAATAAACTTCATGAACAATTAATTACACAAATTTATACTACATATTACTAATTTTACACATTTATAATTTTATCTAATTTTAAACTTCATGAGAGTCATCACACATTTATCTAATTTACAAAAATTATAATACATATTACTAAAAAGTTACATTAAACTACATGAACACTTAATTACACAAAATTATACTACATATATACTAAATTACACTAAATTAACATCAAATAAATTCTAAATTAACACTACATCACTACATTACACTAAATTAACATCAAATGAACTCTAAATTACACTACATTACCACTAAATTACTAAATATACTCCAAATCAACACTAAATTACACCAAATACTAATTTAACACTACATTTCACAAAAACAATCTAAATATACTAAACAAACTAAATTAAATTAGTTATTCATTTTAATTCGGCTAAAATAAAAAATTATAAAAAAAAGAGATATTTACCTCGTCAAAATCGTAGATCCGAAGAGTTTCTAACTCTCTTAGACGATCCAGAAATTTTAAAACAATTGGATTCTAAAATGGTTGAGTAAATTGAAAGGATAAAAGAAAAAAAAAAAAAAAAACAAGAAGAGTTCGGAGAAGAAAGGAAGGAGAAGAAAGGGAGAGACAGAGATGGAGTTCTGGACCTCTCGGGTTCGAATTTTGGAGATCAAGCCTCCACCGGTCCTAGGGATCGGTGGAGGGCAAGATGGGATTTTCTGTGGCAAGGGGTGCAGGCTGCACCCGTATGGTGCAAAACAGGCTCCACCGATCCCCAGGATCGGTGTAGGTTGCGTTTTTTTTGCTCCACCGATCCTAGGGATCGGTGGAGGCTACATTTCTAAATTCCCAAAACCAGAGGCTTGTTCCGTTCATTTGATTTACATGAATTCTATTTAAAAAAAAAAACCCATTATAATGGGTGTGCTTTTAAATTTTTATATCTATCTCAATGAGTTCAATAATTTAAAAACAGCTATGGATATATTAAAAACAATGTTATTTAAATTAAAAAAATTAAAATTGTAGATCTTTTTTTTTATTAATTAGATAGGGCGTGCATCAAATTTGAGCTGATTTAAAAATTCTTTTATCTTTAATCAAATAATTTAAAAAAATTACAGTAGAGTTTTAATAGTTTTGCAATAATGATAAATTATAATAAAAATTGAGTCAAATTTAATGCACGCTGCATCTAAAAATTGAACATATATCTATATATTTCATATTTTAATTATATCTATAGTAAGAAATGAATATATATTAAAATTTAAATATACACTACATTATCATTTATGGTTTTGGAAAAAAAAAAAACACAATAATTTGTACTTTAAGTAGTCAAGTCAACCCACTTCCTTGCATCATTGCCTCCAGTTCCGGACCTAATACCTTTTTTTCTAATTTTTTTTTTTTCTCTTTGCTGATTCCACAGAATCTTTAAACAAACTAGTAGTGCCTTTCACCGATATTTTTATTAAAACCCCTAAAAAAAAACAAATTATCAAATCTGCTCCCACTCCAAAGTTATAATTATTTCTACCCTAACCGCCCGTGGGCTGGGCGGTCCACTTTTCCCACCAGACCGCCCAGCAGCCGGGCGGTCCACTTTTCAAAGCTGACCGCCCAGGGGATGGGCGGTCCACTATGAATTTTTTTTTTTTATAAGGTTTTATGTTTTAATTTGTTTGAATGTTTTATATTAAATTGTTGTAATGATTTGTTTGAATGTTTTTATATTAAATTGTTGTAATGATTTTTGAATGTTTTATATTAAATTGTTGTAATGATTTGTTTGAATGTTTTATATTAAATTGTTGTAATGATTTTTGAATGTTTTATATTAAATTGTTGTAATGATTTGTTTGAATGTTTTATATTAAATTGTATGATATATATTTATTATTTGTTGACGATTATATTTTTATAATTGACGATTATTTTTATATGTTATGTAATTGTGTAGTTTTAATATAATTGATTAGTTTTATATTAAGTTTGTTAATGTTTAAATGTTCTAAATGGTAATCTAAATAGTAAGTCTAAACAATAAAAGTAAGTAATCTAAATGGTAAGTCTAAACATGAAACATAACAGTCCAAACATGAAATATAATAATTCAAACTAAAATACTAGAAACCTATCAAACTAAAATACTAGAAACCAATCAAACTAAAAAAAATATAAAAACCCTAACGGCGACGACGAGGGCGAGGTCCGGAGAGGTCCAACCTAGTAGGTGCATGGCGCTCTCTCTGGGACGGCGGACGCCTCTGGTGAACCTCATCCACCTGCATGTCATCGTGTACGGCCTCACGCGCCCATGGGTCCGCCCCCAGGTGTAATGCATGCTCCCCATGGATCCCCGCATGTGTACGCAACACCCACGGATCGGCCTCCCAAGTAGGAGGATACGTGGCCGGAGGCGGTGTGCCAAATATAGCAGCGGCAAAGCCATCTGCAGTCTGTGCCCCACTCCCACTGGCCTCGCCGTCGTGCTGTCTGGGCTCCATATACTGCGGTCGGTGGGACCTAGCTGGCTCCCATCCGCCCTCATCTGGAGCTAGGTCATCCAAAGAGAAAACGGCGGCGGCGGCGGCGGCAGCTTCATCCTGCATGTAAACAATGTTAAATTAAAGACATAGAAGTAACGAGTAAATTAATTAAATAATGAACTTTTGCTACCTCGGTATGCTGCACGGGAACTCCATGCTCGTTGTAGTACGCGTTCCACGCGTTGTTGTTCAACACCCATTGGTGGATCGCCCAACCCGAGTCATCATCTGCAGAAATGAAGATAAATTAATAATAATGATCTTTTAAAGAGACGCTTAATAATGATCATTTGTATGACATATTATTACCTGTAGGAGGTGGCGGCATCTCATCAGCGTAGATAGGGGCTATAGGCTGCTCCGGATCTGGTGGTGGGGCCTTTATCTCGCGCCAATTGATGTCCTCCCCGGCATCGTGCAACATACCAACGAGGCGCCCGTCCCAGCCAGAGTCCTCAACGATCGGTGCACTGTGTTGGAGCATTTGACATCCTATCGCTCTCCAACTTCTTCTCGCCATGCACACCAAGCTGTGTGCCACTCCTCTAATAGCGGTCAAAATCTGCACACAATGTATTTTCATTATTATTATTAGAAGATGAATAAATAACTACAATTTTTTAAGCATGTCAGTTTCATTTAAACATACCGAACGAGCATGGATCGGACCGAAAGGCAAGTAAGTCCTAGATCCGTCACCCTCACCCGGAGTCTCCGTCGAAGAGCATCACCATAGTCCCCCTGTAGATAAACCGTCGGCATGCCCCATCTCTGGTACCAGACTAAATACCTGCAATCTCCAAGGCCCGACCGGCATAGGGGCATCTGGAGCTGGAGGCGGGGTCCATAAGTGAAACTGGGGTGATGCAGCACGCTGGTAATGCTCCCAGAAACGCGTGCTCCAGTCGACTTTGGGCTTGTTGTGTTTAGTGCTGCAATATAAATTAATTAGTAACGTGTATGGCTGAACAAGTAATAAAATAGGGAAACAATAAGGCAGTGGGTAGTTACCTGTGCAGCTGGGTGGTCCGCTGCTCGCCCAACTCTGGAAAATCAGGGACATAGGCATCCAAGCCAAACTGACGGGGCACTCGATCAGGATAGTGATACTCAACTATCCAGAAGCATACGCACGGCCCCCGATAAAACGAGAGAGGTCTCTGCTCTAATGTCAGCGGGCACAGAAGGCCCCGATCGTAGAACACACGATAGGGGTACCAGGTGACGCTCGCCTCGTGAAGCATCTGGAGCTGGCCCCGGACATACGAAATCCCCACGGTCCTCCCCCTGCCCGTGTCCTCGTACGTGAGGGGAGTACTCCATATGGCACCGTACCCCGGACGTCTCTCGGGGTCATCTCCCATCCATAGCCCCTCCTGAGCTGGAGGAACAGGCCGACACACCGGTAGATGTGACCAGGACCACTGCTGGAGTAGAAGAAGTGGTCCGGCAATCTGCCTATTCGTCGCCTAAATTTTGGACATGCGATGCATTTCTGGTAAATATGGAACCATAATATATGTAATAAAAAAATTAAAATATTTGTACAAACTTACCAGACAAGCATGACACAAGCCCCGGTATAAGTGAGCGAGCACGGCTCCACCCCAATTCCACCTCGACGGCCGCTGAATGTCCCTCAGCAGAGAGAGGAACATAATCGGGACTGCGTCACCGCTGGAATCGACAAACATGACGCTGCCACATAAATCCAAGACAAACGCCCTCACGTACCTACAATATAAATTAGAAACATAAATAACTACATTTTTTGTTCAATCCATAACATATTTTAATTTGCAACTGTTTGTGATTACCTCAGAACAGCCTGCTCGTCACGTGTCTGGGGGGTGATCCTACGCCGGTGGAAGAAACAGCGGAGCGCCGCAAGACTGATGCAGTACTGTGAATACCGGTACTCCTCCTCCTCCTCTCCTTTCTTCTTCTTCTTCTTCTTTTGCAAGTCCGACGGAGCGGCCCCCAGCAGCTCCGGTATCATGTGCATCAGGTCTGGATGGTCTGAGACACCACCGATGGGGTCGCCGTCTATCCAGTAAACCCCACAAGGCGCTGACATCACCTAGTGTGACTGTCATCTCCCCAACCGGAAGGTGAAATGTATGCGTCTCCGGTCGCCATCTCTCCACTAGACCGCAAATGAGGGCCTGATCAATATCACAGTGAGGCATGGTGGCCAACTGATACAACCCGAGACGCATGATGCACTGCTCCATCAACGGGTGACGGACGTATGGTATCTCGGGGGTGCGATGCCTCACTGTCATCATCGTCGTGTCCTGCATTTTACAATTATTTCAATATAAACGTCTAATTAAATAATGCTATTTAAATTAGGAATACAAAACCAACGTACCTCCATAGATGCAAGTGAGACACGGTGCCTGACATGTGGGATCCACAGAAGAGGACTAAACGTGTCAGGATGGTGAGGGGGATAATCTCCAAAGGGAGCATCTGCACCGGACGACTCTGCACCGGATGCCTCTGCACCGGATGCCTCTGCACTGGATGCCGCTGCACCGGATGCCGCTGCACCGGATGCCTCAGCATCGTGATCATGTGAACTCTCCCCCGTCTCCAGAGGGGCATCCCATGCACGTCCCCGTCTAGTTCTGACCATACTACATTTCAATAAACAGAAGATTTTATCTTACAAATCCTGATTTATAAACCCTAACTTATAAACTCTAATTATGTCAACCCTAAACCCTAATTTAGGAATTCAACCCTAATCTAACAATTCAACCCTAAACCCTAATTTGATCCCTAAACCCTAATTTAACCCCTAAATTCTAATTTAACCCCTAAACCCTAAATTAACAATTCAACCCTAAACCCTAATTTAACAATTCAACCCTAAATTAACAATTCAACATAATTTAAACAATTCAACCCTAAATCCTAATTTAACAATTCAACCCTAATTTAAACAATTCAATCAATTTACCCTAATTTAACAATTCAACCCTAATTTAACAATTAAATCGCGACAGGAAAATCAACAACCCGCACACGATAATTAACAATTTAACCCTAATTTATAAACTTCAGTTTTGTCAATCCTAAATCCCTAAACTACAAACTCTAATACCGGAAACCCTAATTTTGAACAATTCAATCGTTTCGGGAAAATCAACAACCCGGACACGATAATTAACAATTCAATTCTACCAATCGTTCCAATGCCAATACAAGATACAAAATATAAATTAAAAAAATTATTTAGAAACTTACCCGAAAATAATCGGACTGTCGCCGGGATGGCCGAAATTAGGGTTCGGGTGAGAGAGGAAGAGGGAGGAAGAGAGAGAGGAAGAGAGAGAGAGAGGAAGAGGGAGGAAGAGAGAGAGAGAGAATGTCAGAAGAGAGAGAGAGAGGAAGCTCTAGAGAGAGAGAGGAAGAGAGAGAGAGAGAGCTCTAGAGAGAGAGGAAGAGAGGGAGAGAGGGAGAGAGAGACTTCGGCTGGGGTGGTGGTTCGGGCGGCGACGCGGCGGGGCGGCGACGCAGCTGGAGGCAGAGGCGAAAGAGAGGGAGATGGGGAGCGGTCTGCTCCCAGCGGACCGCTTTTAAAAAAAAAAAAAATTTCATAGTCGACCGCCCAGCCCCTGGGCGGTCAGGTTTTAAAAGTGGACCGCCCGGGCGCTGGGCGGTTAGGTATCAAAAGTGGACCGCCCGGCTACTAGGCGGTCTGGTGGAAAAAGTGGACCGCCCAGCCCACGGGCGGTTAGGGTAGAAATAATTATAATTTTGAAGTGGGAGCAGATTTGATAATTTGTTTTTTTTTTTGGGTTTTAATAAAAATATCGGTGCCTTTCACTGCCAACTACTTCAAAAAAAAAAAAAAAACTAGTAGTGCCTTTTTGGACCACCATAATGGCATTACCACGTGAAAAGAAGTAAATTATCATTATATTAAACCGATGACACTAATTGACTCCCGGTTTTCTGTGGCGTCACGCTGTGGTAATTTCTGTAGCAAGGTTTTTCTAGCGGTTTTATGCTTTGTGCGGATATTAACAGAGCGTTTTAGGCTTGGCCAGTGCCGAAGTGAGAGAAATTTTCAATTGGAGCTGCTTATTAAAATTAAGAAATTATTTTTTCCATCTTTTAAATAATAAATTTGAATTAGACCATATATTTTTCCATCTTTGTAAATTCAGAAGATTAGAATATTGAAAGGTACTAAGTGGTTGGACCCACCGATCATCCAAAAGAGAACGAAAGATAAGTGGTGCTTCCACGTGTCGCTCTTTCACTGGCCGTTATCATTTTTTTTTTCGTTGGTCACAATATTTGATACCATGTTACTCTAGTTCTAACGAGCCAAATCATTAAAATGAACGGATAGAAAGCACAGTTAGAATATTAATTTTCACAAAAAAAAAAATTCACATAAACACAAACTTAAATGCTATATAAATTACTTTTTTAAAATTTTTTTTTTTGAAACCTTAGCAGTGACTGCCAAGTATATTTTCATTAATTAAACATAAAATTACATCTATTGTTCTACATCTAGAACAACATCCACAGCACAACACATCAGCATCTAAACATCGACATCACATCTAAAAACATCAACATCACATCTAAATATCGACATCACATCTAAACATCAACGACTTCTAAACTTTAATATTTAACAACACAAACATCACAAAAATTAAAATTAAAATAACAAACATTTTCCATCGGAAGTAGACACCGATGACCTTCAACATCGACTGGCCAGCGACCGAAGGAAAGTCATTTTTTTTTTTTGGTTTGGTTTGAGGGCAAGGGAGGCCGGCGCGGATCTTGACCTCCCCTGCCCTATCTAAGGTTTTGTGTAGCGGTTTTAGTGGTAAGGAAGGGTGACAAAGTGAGGAAGGAAGCGGTCTAGGGTTTAGAGGTGGGTAAGAGAGGAGTAGCGAGGGCAATGGGTAGGAGGCAATCTAGATCTGAATTTTTATGGTGAGGTCAGATGCAGCGAGTAGAGTGAGCAGGAGGTAGTGTGGCGAAGAAGATGGATAGGAGTGCAATAGGGTGGAGAGATGCGAGGGTGTGACGGGGTGGTGTGGTGCCGGGAGATGAGAGGATTGGCGGCTAGGGCTATCGTCGCCAACTCTCTCTGTCCCGACGGAGGTGTAAGAGGACAGGAAGGCAGGGGCGGTGCAGCTGTGGCAAAGCGGCGTGGTGGGCCGCCGGGAGAGGAGAGAGTTGACAACTAGGGCTATTGTCGTCAACTCTCTCTGGTTCTCCCGACGGAGTGGAAGACGGCGAGAAGACGCAAGTAACAGGAGTGGAGGGAGGGGAGTGAGTTGAGTGGCAGTGGAGACAGAGATGAAGTTAGTCGGCGGCTAGGGTTTTAAAACCTCAGAATCGCCTCCCCTATATGATTACTTTCTTAAAATTTACGGGCATACGTCAAGACCCAAATAAAGATGTAAGACATATTCTTATAATGAAATTTACAACTTATTATATAACAAATTTAAAGCATTTAAGATCAAATAAAGGTTACCTAAAAAAACAGACAATACTTGAACAACCACAATGTAATTAGAGGTTCTAAAAGTACTCGATTCCAAATTTTAATTCATATACTTGTTTAGTTTCAAATCCGGAGGGGTTCAAATCCGAATTTGGGTCTAGTATAATAGCGGACATTTGGGTCTAGTATTCATAACTTGTTTGAGAATGGGAATTCAAATATGTTGTTATTCAAATGGAATAACATAAATCTGTGATTACAAATCTAACCGTTAATATTTGTTGAGATTTGCGCTGAAAAAATTCAACGGTTGGATTTTGAATAATATGATCCTGTTATCTCATTTGAATAACAACAGATTCGGATCCTGAGAATGGTCAGGTTTGTGTCGAGTCTGAAATGGGTTCGAGTCATTAAGTACTTGTTGAATTGGAGTCCTTTTCCTAAATGTATTTCATCAAATATTTATTATAACTTAACTAAATCAATCATTGCACTGAATCAAAATTTAATTGTTGATATAATAACGCAACAATAAAAATTAAAAATACAATTATAAATCAAATATAATCTCTATTTAGAATTTTATTTTACCGTTGCAACATTTGTAGGAAACAAATCTATTAGAGTTAGATGTTAAGGTGATCTGAATTCATATCACCGATGGTATCGTAATAGAGAATCTTTTACAATTACTTGATCTGGACCGTTCTTTTTAACTTGGCATGAATCTCAAAGCCTAATAATACTACCCCCTCAGTCAGCCCGAATCCCAAACTGGCTGAGAGTTAATCTCAAACCGTAAATAGCTAATTGTAAAAGGGAATCTTTTACGGTACCGTCGAGGATATGGATTCAAGGTGTTCTTGCCAGAAAGAGTTATTATTTTGGGATTATAAAAGGAAGAGAATACATAAAATATTGACAATATGTATCATCCTACAATTAAATTTCAGAAGCATTGACTATTATAAATTATATTTCTCATTATAATTGTTAACATATTAACTTTATATCAATTATTTATATTAAGAAAGATAGCGAATGTCACACTAATATTGTAACAGACAAGTTTGCTAAAATAAAAAAATAGATGGAGTCCTACTTCACAATTAATGGCAAGTTTTTCAATATTATATATTTAACTAAATATTTATTTTATAGTTATTATTATTACCATAACTATTTTATCTATATAATATCACGCTTAACAATATTGTACGCTTAATTACCACTTAACTTTAAATAATTATCAAGAATATTTATAACCGAAATACATTTTTTACTATCATCCGAACGGAAAGAAAAAACAATTAAAATTAATCTGCCTATACATTGTTAAATAAAAAAACATAATTACATGCAATCAGTTGCAGAAACTTCAAGAGACAGATAAAAAAAGTGATTAATTTATTTTTTATAAATATCTTATGCTTACTGCTCTTAATTAATTTACATGACATAAGAACCTCATCTAGTAGACTAGTAGCCGGACACGAATCTTTTGATTTTATTTATTTTAATTAATTAAGCAGTGATGCATTTTGACATTAGTGTACACGTGACACGTCACAAGAATACAAGATACCTTTGACTCCTATTTCGGCTCCATTCATGCGGTCCCAAGAATTTTTAGAAGAAATCACCTCTTTAGTTAAGGATAAAAAATATATATATATATCGTTTTCTTCTATCTTAAATATCAACATTTTCCTTTTACCACTCAGCCCCTCTGAATAAGCTCCTGTGAATTAAATATCAAGCCATGCACAATAAATATTAAGATACAAAATAAATACTTAAAGCAATTCAAAATTATTCAAGTAGCTCCATTGAATTAAATACCAAAATGCACAAAGTGAATGTCAGGTCATACAATTAATTTGTGATGACTCAATGTGAATTTTGCGCCACATGTCAGTGTTTAGTTTAGGTATTCAGATAATTAATATTTCTCTTTATAGTTCACCTTGGACTTAATTTAGTATTTAGCTTGTAAATTTTAGATTTTACCTGATTAATGTTTAGTTTAGTCAAATATCTCTCTTATAATTCACATTGTAAACCCTCTTAGAGTTCACTTTTGTTAGGCAGTTTATTTATATGATTTAAATTCCCTTTGGATTTCTTAAAATACAACAAAAGGTTTAAATAGCGTTTATCGCGTTATAGCAGAACGGCTAAAAAAACGACTCTATTGCTAAATTGCACCGCTATAGCACCATAGCTTTTATAGTCTGAAAACGCTATAGCGCGCTATTTAGAACCCTGAATACAACTCGTCAAAATTCGCCAACCAACCTTGTAAATATTATAGTTACCACATCCATCTTAGAGTTTGCTTTATATGACTTCATTTACTTAAATAATAATAATAATAATATAGTAACGGCAATAATGATGGTAATAATAATAATATTAGTAATTATATTCATGATAATGCTAGTCAAATAATAATGTCATGATGAATAATAATAATAATAATATTAATATTAATAATAATAATAATAATAAAATAATAAAATAAAAATATTTGGTTAGAGTACAAGTGATGAACAAGATTTTCTTCTTCACTTGTGAAGACAAATATTGTTAACTCAAACATGCAGGGGGGAGGTATGTACAATGGAGGTCAATTAATTTTTATTTTATTTTTAATTTTTCATCATAATTTTTTATATAATTTAGAGTAAAATGTTATGAGTTAGTGTAAAATTAATCGTTATTCTTAGTATAAATTTTTTAATATAATTAACTCATATTCACGTCTGATTATCGTAGCTCGAGAAATTGAGAAGACAGGAGAGTTATGGCTCTAAAATCTACCTACTACTACTACGACTATGACTCCGGAACAGCATCCAATGAGAAATTGACTCGCTACACCGTGGCCGCTCCCGAAGCAACGAATAAGTTGAGGTGACGTGGGATTGGTAACTTTTGTACGGTACGACCTTTTTTCGTATTCCCCTCTTAATGCAACTTACTTTAATGTCCAATATGCGTAAACAATCCAGCAAATTGAGAAGGTGGAAAGGTTCGTCATCTTAGATTCAAAGTACATAAAGAATCTACTCCTAAGTGTATATACATTGAATCAAGCGAAAGAAACACAGAATCTTTTTGCATATCCATTGGGGGGGGGGGGGGGGGGGGTACAAGACAACCTACCACCATTTTTGTCAGTCAGACCGCTCTCATCTCTGTTCGACACTTTACCCTTCAGAAAATATATATTTACCCGCCACGGGCTAAATTCCACTTTTACCCCTGAAAACCCACTTAGTTTATAATCAAGTTATATTCTGTTTACTTAATTAATTAAGTGGGTTGAGTTTCTTGCTTAGATCTGTAAAATTCAATTGGATTTATTTAATTTGTAGACCTGTGATGTTCGTTAATTTTATTATGGAGGTTTGAAGAAATAATATTTTCAATTAAACTTTAATTAACGGCTCTAATACATATGAATAGAGTCAGACTTTCAAATTATAAGGGTCAAATGAATGAGAATTAATTATATAAGAACTTTATGCTGTGAATAGAGACTAATTTACACTGACTATAACATTTTACTCTAAGTTATATAAAAAATTATGCATAAATACAAAAAAATTGAAAAAATAAGAGTCAATTGACCCCATTCAATTCAATGTGCACAGCTTTGGCTCTGCTCATATCCATAGCATCTACCATTCTTGTAATTACATCATTTAACACAAGTTAATGTTTTATTATTTTTGTTATTGTTATGTTAGTTTTACAAATCGAATTAATCTATTTTCTATTAAGCATAACGTATTTATAATAAATTTTTAGTACTATTCTTTGTTAGGTTTTCATCAAAGAAAATATACACAATATACCTATAAAAATCTGATATGGCCCACACATCACCAGAAGACCTAAACGCATTGTTATAAATCATAAAATGAGAATTGAAAAAAATTACTACATTCAACTAAGTTACAATGATTAAATAAACACAATATATATATATTTTTTAAATAAGGCTCAAAAGCCCGTTTCATATAGAAACAAAGTAACTTACAAGGTTAACATAAAAGAAAGGTTCCAAAATCATATAGGAGAAGAGGAAATCTAGTAAGCCACACACGGCATAACAAAAACCCCTACTAGAGTACAACATAGTATATATAGGCCACCAAAAGAGAGTATAAAAGAGCTTTAAGTAGAGCAGGACACCATCTGGCGCTCAGATGAAGGGTTCAGTTCCTGTAAAGGCACATCCTCCATGGACTTCGGCAGCCGTTTATAACGTTCCTGAGCATTGAGCTCCTCCACGCCCCCTGTCCAATAGAGAATAAGATGTACAATATTATGCACGATTGATCTAACATAATCGGGTGAGGAGTTATTAAAGCATATGTTATTTCATAAATTTCACATGGTCTAAGAAAATGCACTAATGGAGATCAAAAAACACTGTTTTGTTTTTGGAGGCAATGCAAACCCAAAATGTATAACTTCCTGAAAGGAAGACCATTCAGTGATAAAATGCTGACAGTCCCCAAGACAGAAGAGAACCTGACGAGCCTTGGAGCAAAGAAGAAACAAATGGTCAACAGATTCGGGTTCTGGGCAAAAGTGACACCCTTGGTCACCAACCCAACCCTTAACGGCTAAATTATCTTTGGTCAGAATTTTGTTATGTTGTACCAACCACATAAAAACCCTAATTTTAGGTGGAACTGGCAGCTGCCACCATTCCAATGTATATAAGTCATGACAACCCCCAAAATTGAGAAATTGATATAGAGATTTAACAGAAAACTTCCCATTCGATTCCCATAACCAGGTGATATGTTCTTGAGAATTGTCCGAGGCAAAAGTTGAGATGAGTTGTAACATGTCAAGACATTCAAATTTAAGAACCCCTGTGAGTGTTCTAAAGAAGGTGATACATTGGGCAATGCAATTACTGCCGGCAAAGATATATTAGGATTACTACATAATGCAAACAAAAAGGGATAGATGGTAGCCAAAGAACATTCCCCATCCATATATCAATCCAAAAATGTATAGTACTATGTGCTTCTGCATGATATATAATCCCCCTATCATAGAGAGAAGAGTGAGTAGTTACAGCTTGCCAAAAAGGAGAAAAGGAAGGAAGAGGGTGATCTGAAAAATAATTGAGAGAAATAACTGCTTTTCACAAACCAAAACAGCAAGGATCTTTAAATTTCGATCGCCATTTCCCCAATAGGGCAGTATTCATTAAGTTCAAATCTAAAATTCCCATACCACCTTGCTTTTTGGGAAGACAAACTTGAGCCCAGTTAACAATGTGATATTTGTAAGTATTAAGGCCATATCCTTGCCAAAGAAATTTCATTCTAGCTTTGTCCAATCTAAGGAGAACTGTTTTTGGAATGTGAAAAATAGATAGAGCATATAAAGCAATGGAAGATAAAGCAAAATTTAGTAGAGTGAGTCTACCCCTAGAGATAAAAGATGACTTTTTCAAGTTTGAAGTTTACATTCTACTTTGTGAAGTAAAAAATCACAATATTTAACCCGTAATTTAGAATTTGAAAGTAGAAGGCCTAAGTATTTAAAAGAAAAGGAGCCAAGTTTGCAACCAAAAATATTAGCCAAAAGTTGAGCAGAGTCAAGAGAGATATTCAAAGGGTACAATTTAGTTTTAGCAATGTTCATTTTGATGCCAGGAAGAGCTTCAAACCCCATCATGGTCCACCATACTCGTTCAATGTTTTAAGGGTCAGCTTGTGCAAAGATGATTGTATCATCAGCATAGTAACAATTAGTCACTGCTTTATGCTGATGACAAGGAGGACCGAGCCCTTGAATATAATCCAAATTTCTGCCCTTATTGAACATCTTACTTAAAGTGTCAGCCGCTAGGATGTATAGAAACGGGGACAGTGGGTCACCTTGCCGAACACCCCTTCGACATTTAAAATAGGGAGTGAGATGCCCATTAATGTTAATACAAGATTGGGAGCTGGCGAGCCAAGTGTGTATCCATTGAACCCAATGCAAACCAAAATTTCGACTTTGTAGTATCTCTAAGAGGTAGGTCCAATTGATTTTATCATATGTTTTCTCAAAGTCTATTTTAATAACTGCTCCGGATGTTGCTAAACTTTGAGAGTGATGAATTACCTCTTGACTAAGAACTACATTGTCTAAAATAAACCTACCCTGAATGAATGCTGCTTGAGATGGATCAATGAGTCTATCTATGATGTGATCTAATTTTAAGGTGAGTATTTTAGAGATTATCTTAAAGCTACAGTTAATAAGACTAATGGGTCGATAAAACAATATATTTATTACAAAGACATGTAAAAATAAAATAATAACTTGAAAACATGTTAGTATATCTCTTTGACTTCAAGGGCGCCTGGTTTTGTTTGGCTTTGGTCACAAATCTGGGGGTACTTGTTGGGGTCAAAATGGGGAAAGAATTATGTATGAATAAGCGAGATTCCATCATATTTAATTAGAAACCAAGGTGGAAAGAGAATGATTAGTTGATTACTGGGGGCCAGAAAACAGACGAGAGAGAGAGAGAGAGAGAGAGAGAGAGGCGGTGAGGCGCATCAAAGTAGAAAATCGAGAGGGACCTCAAGCTCACTGTTCCATTAATGAAACTGTTGCATGGGGTTTTGAGATTCTGATTCAGTGATTTCTCTTGCAAAATAGTCTGCGAAAAGAGAGAATTTTTGTCCTGAAATTTTTTCTTAGTAAGGTGAATCTTTTATTTCTTTTATTTGCTGTTTAAATTATAATTTTTTTACGGTGGGGTCTCCTCTGTTTGTGCAGTGTTCATTACATGAATTAGTGGTGGTTCTTTTTAGTATCTTTTTTTTGTTTTCTGATACTTTCTTTGTTGCCATTTTCTCTTCCTTTCTCTCCTTCTTTGTTGCGTTCCTTTCCCGTTGATTTTGATGTATCTACCACTTGCAAAGAGAAAAATTGGAGCCTTTTGGTGTTTACATGGCGCACGCTCTATTAGTGTCTTCTCTGACAGAAAGTTGTTGATTCAAATTCTCTCTGTTTCTCTCATGTCAGCAAGACTTGACATGCATTTCCTTTTTGCCTAATTATTCTTACTTGTAACTTTTTCATGATTCTCTGTTTCGGTTGCAGTTAAATGTTATAATGGAATGAATCAGCAGCAGCACCGAGATATTTATCCATCAATGGAAAGAAGTGCCAGTGGAAGTGCAGATACGGGTACGTATACCTCTCCATTTCCGATTAATACCATGGCTGATATACCAGACATCATGTCAGATTTTGACCCGTTGGATGAACTCATGTCGGGTTTTGATGACACAGAACCAAACCCATTTCCACTTCCAAGCCTCTCTCCTGCCATTGAATTCCTTGACGAACACCAAAAACGATCCTCATGAACAACCCCAATACCAAAACCAAACCCAATTAACCTTTACTCAACCGCCGGGTCCGGTCACTAGCATAAGAGATCGTCTGTCTTGTGCTTTGAAATACATAATGGAATCCCAGCCTGGCCGTGAACTCTTGGTGCAAATTTGGGTACCCACAACAATTGGTGACCAAAAAGTGCTCACAACTATCGGCCAGCCGTACACACTCGACTCAAGCTCGTCGAGGCTTGCGAAATACCGGTTGGTTTCAAAGGATTTCTATTTCTCGGCCGATGAGAGGTCAGAACAGGCGCTTGGGTTACCCGGCCGGGTTTTTGTCGGGCGCATTCCTGAGTGGACCCCAGATGTGAGGCTGTTTAGAGAATCTGAGTATCTTAGAGTCGGCCATGCGCGATCATATGATATAAAGGGGTCAATTGCTCTGCCAATTTTTGCAAGGGGAAATAGAAGTTGTTTGGGGGTAATTGAGCTAGTCACCACTACACGAAAAATCAATTATGGTTCAGAGATTGAGAGCATTTGCAATGCTCTTCAGGTACTTGTGATAATTTATTTTGTTTGGGAATTTGTTGTGAATTTTGTATCATATTCCTTTTGTCATATTTAGGAAATTTTGGTGAAATATAGACTAAATTTTAGCAAATTACTAGAAAAATTAGTCAACAGTACTTGCAAGCATTCTGATGCTTAGTTTTGGGTGACTTTTATTTTTGTTTTTCAATTCTTTTCTTGTGTGAAATTGACAATATCTTATGATTCCGTTAGTGTGCCTTAGGTTGCAAACAGAAAAATTTACAGGAGATTTTTTTTTTCTTTGCTTTCTAGGAGAATATTAGATGTCTAACTGAAGTCTAAGAGAAACTTTTGTTACACTAATTAAGATTAGCTTGTAGATTCAAAGCGAGTTATCTTATATAACATATTTGCTTTTTTTTTTTTTTTCTGGCAAAGTTTGGCGACTTGTTTACTTAATCATGATGGAAATATTAGCCTTTTAATTTCTTCAGCTATTTTTCTTTATTATTTTATATTTTTATTTTGTGCGTGAGGCTGTGTTTATTGTTTTTCTATAATATTTTAATCGTCCAACCTTATTTTTTAATATTTAATTAATTTAAAAAAATATTTCCAATGGGCTTTTGATAGGATCAGGGTAGTCAGTAGATAACATAGATGAGTTAGACTGTAATTTTCGGTTTCATATCAATGAAACGGGCATATTATGCCTTTTTTCAAAAAAAAAAAAAAAATTTAAAAGTTTATGTAGCTTGTGTTGTTCCTCTATCTATCCTATTCTTTTATAATGATCATCTGTTCTTTAAGTACAAAAATAACACTTTTTGCTAGACCAGTTTTCTTAAAAGCATAAAGTCATTTTTGGCATATTTCAATCTACAATTGTAGATGGAGGTTCTTTTTCTTAATTTACATAATTGCATTTGCATTACAAGCTTCCACATTTCTAATTTTATTTTTTTCTTAATATATTTGTATTTTTATCCAGGCAGTTGATCTTAAAAGCAGTGAAGTTCAAATGATCCCATGGTTAAAGGTATCTTGCAACCACACTTGATATTCAAAATTTTACCTTACTGCCCTGTACTGGTACGTCTTGGTATTGCGTAATGCCTGCTTTTGTTTAATAATATCCCAGTAGATACTAGTTGTACAGAAAAAAACACAAAAAATAAATATTCATTTAATACGCAATCTTGCAATTGATGCCAGATTATGCCTCAATTAACCTGAAACTTTGCAATGCACCCAAAATTATACCTGTATTGTGCATTTCATGAAGTGCAATGAACCCTTAAAGAGTATCAATTAAGCATAGAACGATCAAATTAAAGCAATTAATCAATTAAGTACTGCAATCCTAGCTCTAAGTTAAAAAAATTTCAACATCATACTGTCATTTCCTTTTTCAGTTAACCGACACCTCTTACCAGTCGGCCTTACCAGATATCCGAACTGTTTTAAGATCAGTATGTGAAACTCACAACCTCCCCCTTGCTCAAACCTGGATCCCTTGCATTCAACAAGGCAAGTATGGGCCCCGTCACTTAGACGAGAATTACACCTGCTGCATCTCAACTGTCGATTCGGCATCCTTTGTTCAGGATGAAACCTTCCTGCCCTTCCACCAATCATGCTCTGACCACCACCTTTTAAAAGGAGAAGGCGTAGCAGGACGTGCTTTTCTGACCAACAAACCATACTTCTCTCCTGAAGTGGCCTCTTATAGTAAAGTTGAATACCCACTTGCACACTATGCAAAATTGTTTAATCTACATGGGGCGGTGGCAGTTCGGCTGAGACACATAAGCACTGGTAGAGTAGATTTTGTGCTTGAGTTTTTCCTACCAGTCGATGTCACAAATCTGGAATTGCAGAGATCAATGCTTAATTCCCTCTCTGTGACGATCCAACAAGCTTGCCATGGCTTGCGAGGCGTCACACAAAAGGAGATGGAAGAGGAGGGGAATTTTGGTAATTATAGTGCCGGTTCTGATTCATTTAGAGCAAGTGTAATGGAGGGTCCATTGAAGGATGGACAGGAGGTGTTTAGTGGCATGGCTGGTTGGGATTCATGTGGTGATAGAATTAGCTTCTCCGAGTTGGCTTTTGGTAAGGATCTGTCGGTTAAAGAGGAAATGGATTTGGGGGTCCAGGTTATAGGCGAACCTGGATTTTTGAATTGTGAGGGGCGAACAGAGAAGAAACGAACAAAAGTAGAAAAGAGTGTAAGTTTAGAAGAGTTGAGGAAGCATTTTGCAGGAAGCTTGAAGGATGCTGCTAAGAACCTTGGAGGTATGATTCTTTTTCCAATTATATTTGCATTATCTAATTAATTAATTAATTAATTAAGCTCACTGGTCTCCTACTTCCTAGTAACTTCGACCCATAAACTCTCTCTACGTCTCATGTTTTGTGAAGTTATTTTTGTGTTTAATTGGTTCCTTAATGAGGATAAATGATGTTAAATGCAGTTGTTATTATATACTTATTAGATTGAGTTAAGTCTTAGATCAAGTATGATTTAATTATTGTAGAGCTAGCTTGGCAAAATCAAACTGAATTGAGGCTAAGTTTCTCGATCGAGTGAAGCTTTCATGTGGCCACATTTTGCAAGTTAGTCTATATCACAGTGCTACTGCAGTTATAAGTTATAACAATAATTAGCTTTTGCAAACATTGGCAGTATCATTTTTGGTCATGACTATATATTCATGGGTAGCAGATGAAATGCAAACCATTTATTGTTATTAGATTGTGGTAAGCATAATACAATGTTTCAATAAGTAGAACTAATTAACAGAGGATCTCCCATGATTTTGTTTCAGTGTGCCCGACAACACTGAAGAGGATTTGCAGGCAACACGGGATCACACGGTGGCCGTCACGCAAGATCAAGAAGGTCAGCCACTCCTTACAGAAGCTCCAGATGGTCATAGACTCGGTACATGGGCCAGAAGGCGGAGTCCAGCTCAGCTCTCTATATGACAACATAACCAAGTCTGTTTGGTCTGAAAAGGACTTAAAGGAGAGTACCTCCTCATCTGCAGAGAAGCAAAAGGAAACCCTAGATGGTAATATTACTTGCCGCAACTCAGCCTCCAACTCATCCTCCTCCTGTAGCCAGAGCTCCACCTCCAGTTTCAGCTATCCGATGTGCACGAACCCTCTAAATATTACAAATATGGAAGAGAACAACACACCCATTTTAAACCAAGAAGTTTCTTTGGAAGAGAACAAGATTTTGTCTACTCAGGCAAATTTGGTTGAAAACAACACACCGGTTTTGAGACCCGTAACCCTCGAAGTTTCAAGTGAGAAACAGAATAATAAGCATGATTCTATTAAAGTGAAAGTGATTTATGGGGAAGAGAAGGTGATTTTTCGCTTACACTCAGATATGGGTTTTGATGGCCTGAAACAAGAGGTGGCTAAGCGGTTTGGTTTGGCGGACCCTGGTTTGTTTGACCTGAAGTACTTGGATGATGAGTCCGAGTGGATCCTACTGACTTGTGATGATGATTGGCATGAGTGCTTGGATGTGTACAAAATTTCTAGTTTGCATGCAATCAGAATTTCAGTATTCCCCGGTTCTCAATCTCAGGGATTCATCTCTGTTTAGTTTGATCGCTTTGCGTCGACATGAGTGGAAATAATTGCAACATTTGTCAATGGTTTTGGACTTCAAAACCCAAGTTTTGTATCATAGGTGTTCCTGTAAATATGTGATGATATGGCTCATTATCATCTCTATGGACATGTTTCAATCTAGTTACAAATTAAGTCCAATGTAAATTCAATCTAGTTACAAAGTCCAATGTACATGCTTGGAGGGAACAAAAGAGAATACAACTCACTGAAGATAAAAGAAATTTTGGGCATTGGAAATTTTATGAACAGTTTACTACTTCACTCTTAACTTTCCATTGCAAGTACCTGTGATTTTAGACAAATGCAGGAGGCAATACTGTAAGTATCTTTTAATCATTGTAAACAACCAACTTCTGCTGCTGTATTACTGTTTTATTAACTTTCTGAAAAAATTTGGATACAGGATGGAGCAAGAGCAACACAAGAAATCAGTTTTGCACTCATTTTGATCACAGGCAAAATCCAAACGGCTTATATTTATATGTATCGTGTACAAAGGAGGTTCCAGATTACAGCTGTAAGCCTGTAAGCAAGCACAAAAGTAATTTAGAGTAGGAGATATCATGTATGTAGTTTGTACATTTAAACAAGTTTGTTCTAACGTTCAAAACTAACACAAGTCTTTAATATTTGAAACAATTATGGGCATGTGCTTTGTAAAATTGTACTTTCTCTGTGTGTTTTGGGGTCGTGGTCCTGCTGATTTAACCAGCAATAATTAGAACAAGCGCCAGCTTGTGTTCTCTGGTACTACTGATTTGACAAGCAATTGCTCGACCTGTTCAACTGCGACTCTGCGACCTTATAGTGCAATTGCATGCTCTGGTGCAAATTAGTGTTCCTATCATCCTTGAGCAGTACTAGTTCATTCACTCCTATAAACTATAAAAGTTAAACTGGTTGGTACCAAGAAAATTTTGCTGAAAATGCATTATGAGTTTTGTAGCTCATTCACTCTTTGGGAACTTACAACAGTTAAACTTTTTTGATAAAAGGCAACGAAGTGCATGTGTCATTGAAGAAACAGAGAGTTTTAATTACATCATATTAGCAGTTGCTCACAACCACTAAACGCAAAAGACCAAACTAAGCGCCAAAAGAAAACAAACACATAAGCCCGTCGTTTAACAATCCACCAAAACACAAAAATAGAGAAGTATAATATGGCTAAGCCTCCAAAACAGGGGCTAAGGGTATATGGTCCTATCCCTAAATTGATACGATAGTTGATAGTCATTAGAGAGAATGCACATGCACTCCATCATCCCTCGCTAGCGGATCCATCTGTGCCTCCTCCTTATTGGGGCTTTGGTACAACAGTTAAACTGGTACCATCGAGGGAAATCTTGAAAGCAAAACAGACCCCCAACCCCTCTTGAGAGCGCCCATTGTCCGGCAAAATAATTCGTCTTTCGTAAGTCCATGTTACATATATAATTCTGCCTTCACAGGAGAGAGCATGGAAACAGGGATACAGCAAGAAAATGCTACTTGTGGAAGGCAGGGTTTAACGTGCTGCCTTTTCAAATCACACTAATTTTGTACTCGCTGGATGGCTGCATATATATATATATGGCTGACAGGCTGAATCAGCATTGACAAATGCTAGAGAAGCTTTTAGAGGTGTAGAATAGTGAGGCTATGGTAATATGCATATTACAAATCGATCAGTACTATATATTCATATTTTTATTTTCAAAATTCAAACAGTCGATCTGAACCATTACATAATCTTTGGATTTTTTTTTTGTTATTTTTGATATAGGTAAAAAATCGCTAGTTTTGAATGTTCTAGAATTGTGAAGTGATTTGCTACCTATCCAAAAAATAGTTAAAAAACTAAAAAAAATATAAAATTTGATCACCATGTACATAGAGTAATTCAGATCGATTATTTGAACTTTGAAAAATGAAAATATGAGTTCATAAAACGGGCTAGTTTGTAATATGCATATTACAATAGCCCCTCGGTGTAGAAATCACGATGGACTTGGTAACAGAGAAAATGGAATAAGTACTCCAAAAGATCAACTTGTAAATGTATGGATTAGGCATCATAAGTCTTGAGTCGAAGAAAGCTACAAATGAAGTGATGACTCAGAATTGGATAATTTTGGCTACATGGTCTTGGTGTACAACTCTCATATGCAACAAGTCTGTCCGGGCTGAAAGGCGGAAAAGATATGGGAGAGTAGAGCATGTTGAAGGGAATATCAGAATATGTACGGGTTAAGAAACCAAAGAAACTCAGAGCATCTACATCCAGTAACTCAAATAAGTTTCTAAATAACTGTTAACTTTATTTTAGAAATTAAGGTCTCTAAAATTTCTAACTCTCACATTTCTGAAATTAATTTTAGAGTTTCTATTAAGCCACGTCAGCAATAAATTAAAAAGTAGAAATAATTTGAGCCAATCATTTGATCAACATGAAGTTTATAAACAGTTTCTTAATAAGAATCTTTACTGCATAGTTTCTAAATAAGAAACTGTCTCACATCCCTGAAACTAAATTAGAAACTGCCATGTCAGATTAGAAACTCTAATAGTACCACAGATGTAGATGCTCTTACTGGTTGCACTTGAAACAAGACGAAAGTGCAAAATAAATAAACCATTGGTTGGAAGTGCAAGACAATGATATCCATGTGTAGGAGATTGTACGTTCAAAATTCGAATGGAAATTGTTTATTGATATTAAATAGTTGAATGGCTTGTAACTATAAGAATTTGAGAGTATTTATGAGAGTAAAAATATTTAACAGAGTCAGTTTATTCTTAAATACTTGTGTCGATAATAGCAATACTTTTCTCGAAAATAATTTTTGTGAGCTTATCCTCAACAATAGTTATTTTTGACTCTTGTAAATACTCACATATTCTTATAATACCTCCAATTTTTACTCAAAAAAAAATAAACTACTAGTAGGGACGGAGGTTGAATGTTTTTGTCTCTAAAACCAAATATGTTGTTATTCAAAATGAAATAATAGGGTTCTGTTTTTCTCCCCCTTCTTTTTTTTTTTTTGCGAAGTCATGAGTGGGACTCGAACTCTCTACTTCAGGTAATCAAGTCTTAGAACTTTTCTCCTAACGAATTGTGGCTACCGCCACATCTCGCTTTTCTCCCCCCTCTCTCAAAAATAGAGTTTTCTCTCTTTCTCTCTCTAAAAACATGACTTTTGTTATTCCATAACATATTTGGTTCTTTGTCTATGGCATCTGGATTTTTTTTTTCCGTCCAATCCGCACCTGAACGTATAAAAGAATTTTTTTTTTCCCTTACGATGTGTAAATATTAGAAACCATAGTGTTTTTTTCAGATGCTATAATTTAGAATGTAGTTTTCTAGATTTTAAGATGTCGATCTTCTTTTTTACATTTACTTTTTTAATTCTATTTATAAAAAAATCAGAAGAATTTGGATGCTGAGAGGTATTATAGGTAGGATGTAGAGTGAAATCCCCATCATATTTTAATCTGACATAAATTATCCCTTGATTTGGATATTTTTCTCATTCAAACTTCAATTTAGTTATTTTACATCTAAACTTACCTATATTATTAATATTCCCACTTTTCAATTTAATAAACTAAAAATATGGTTTACTATTAATAAACAATTAAAATGACCATTTTACACTTGCCTTCAAATACTGTTTGGAACGAAAGTAGAACATGGGTCAGAATTCCACGAACAGCAGCCTTCAACTCACTAGTCTCCACACAAATTGAGAAAAGTGAGGAGCTTTTTATTTCTCCTTTCTAATTTCAACAAAATTTTCGTTCCATGCACTTCCCTCAAACTAATTTATGAAGCAGTCCCTTCTCCAATGCGACCATAAAAGGAGAGCAGCTTGGGTCCGACGCCCATCGGACCCAAAGTGGGTTCGATGGGCTCTATGACCGTCCGATCTGCTTTAAGATTCATGTCAGAACTTTCGCGTCTGCTTTAATATTAGTGCGCACAAATCTTAAAATACTTTGTAGATTGGACGGTTTAGATCCGACTTTGGATGAGACTTTGTCCAAAACCCCCACCCGAAAAATAATAAGGCATGTATACTGCAAATGTACACTCGGCATGCTAAGTGTCCCTGAGTGGGAAATAAATCTGCTGTGATTTCAAAGGATCGCAAGGTCCCTGTGATTCTAACACCAACCGTTCATATGTTTTGAGATTCGTGCACAAAACTAACTTCTTTTGAGATTCCTTCAATCCAATAAATAAACGGTTGGAGTTGGAATCGCAGGGAATCACAACATATTTATTTCCCCCTGAGTGTGGTATCTACACCAATATCCCTTGTGTTTCCGGGGGCAGAACTAGAAAATCATAATAGGGTGCTAAAACTCAAAACACAATATGTTTTGGTGGAAATTGAACCCAAGGTCTCGACAACCACAAGATAAGCTCTAACCACTAGATTACAACTGAACATGTGATATTTTTTATAGAGAGGTAGGACCATATAAAATATTTTAAAATAATAACATTCAACTAAATTTCAAAAAAGGAATGCATCGCATGGTCGTTTTCTTTTGGTGGATGAGGATGGTGAAAGTTGTCGCGGCGGCAGCGCAGTGATGTGAAAGTACGGAATGGAAGGGGATGCTAATGCTAGCATTCTTTATTTAACTTGTGCCTAGATCCAAGCACTGTTTTGTTTTTTTACTTTTGGAATTTCTGAGATTTCTTACCATAAATAGAGAAAAGGATTCAGTTTGTGATCAAAAGCCTATTCTGTGTTACCTTAGTAGGTGATACAAACACAGCTGGATGAGAATAACTGCCCTCCTCCTCCTCCTCCCCCTCCTCCTTCTCATCCTCCTCCTCCGCCTCCCTTCTCATTAATCTTTCCCCTCTCCCCTCTCCTCCTCCTATACCTCCCCATTA